>PITA01003899.1:0-131341 GCA_004023965.1 Spilogale gracilis
AAGATTTTATTTATTTCTTTGACAGAGAGAAACAGAGCTAGAGAGGGAACACAAGCAGAGGGACTGAGAGAGGGAGAAGCAGTCTTCCCACAGAGCAGGAATCCCGATGTGGGACTCGATCCGGGTCTCCAGGATCATGACCTGAGCCGAAAGCAGTCGTTCAACCAACTGAGCCACCCAGGCCCCCCCTAGCTTTTCATATAAATGGCAGCATCTTGTATATGTTGTTCTGTACTTTGTTTCTTTTAGTTAACAGATTTTGGAGATTGTTCTACATCAGCACTTATAGCTTGCTACGGTCTTGCCTTTAACATCTCTCTACTATTCTATTTTTCTAGATGTGCCTTGGTTTATCTAGCCTGTCTGTCCCCTTTTGATGGACATTAGATTATTTCCAGTATTTTGCTATTTCAAACAAGGCTGCCATGAATAGCTTTGTACATGGGTCATTACACACATGCCTCTATCTGCAGGGACTTCCTAGAAATGGAGTTGCTGGGTCAAAGGGCATGCACATTTTAATTTTTCCAGTTGCAAAAATAACGCATGCTTGTTACACAAATTTCAAACAACTCTAAAGCTCATAGGCTAGAAAATGAAAGAAGCTCTGCCTACAACCCATCCTCCCTCTTCTTCAGCTGCCTCTCTTTTCTGTGTACTTCCTCCTTGGCCCTTGGTCTGCAGCTCTCAGAGCCTTCCCTGCCTGACTGATTCTGTGTCTCCCCTCCGCCTCCCCCCTCCTCCCCCTTCCTTTCCTCATCCCTCAGTAGAGACTTTCTCATCTGTCCCCAGGGCCTGGGCTGAGACTTGGGTTCAGGGTCAAATATAGCCTGTAACCACCAAACTACCAATGGCAGGTCCCTGGCAAATGCTTTCAAATCATAAAATGATCAAACCAAAAGAATAGGGGCTTCTCACCCAACTCTCACATTCCACCTTACATAGGAGGCAACTGAGGCCCAGAGAAGGGAAATGTGGCCCAGTGAGTGAATTTACAGAGCCAGGAAGAGAAGTCACATTGCCTCATACCCTGTCCAGGAGTCATTTCTTTAATAAACAATTACTGAGTACCATGAGTGCCCACTGTGTCAGGCACTGTTCTAGGCCCTAGGCTCTAGTAATGAATGAGACAAACTTCAGATTAGGTTCAGGGAGAGCAACAAAAAAAACAAGTAAACCAATAAAGTATTTCACCTGGTGGTAAGTGCCATGTAAGAATAAAGAGTCATGAGCCCAGGAATTTTAATTGAGTGGTGATATGTGAGCTAGAACCTGAATGACAGGAAAGTGTCAGCTAAGCCAGCACATGCAAAGGTCCTGAGGTAGGAGGAATATTTGTGTATTCATTAGACAAAAAGAAGGTGCATAGGGCTAGTCACTTAAGGGCCCTGGAGGCAGAGTGAAATCATTTTTCAAAGCCATAAGGTTGGTTTCCCCCCAGACTTTGCCCCCAGTAGCTCAGCTTGGAGGACACAAAAGTGGTTCCTTGAACCATTGCTGAATGAGTGAACGAACACTGTGTATGAGTGGAGAAGCAGAGATGTGTTACGGAGTCCTTGAATAGATAAAGATTCAAGCCTCAGATTACTAGCTGTGTGGCTTAGGGCCTCCTGTTGTTTACCTGAATACTTACCATAGCAGCAGCCAATTCTTCCTGGGCTTTGTGAGCTATACAATTAATATCCGTGTTGCAAATCTGCCCTTATAGCCATAGTGAGAAAACAGTCATAGACAATACAAAAACAAAGGTGTCACTGTATTCCAATAAAACTTTGTTTGCAAAACCAGGCTGTGGGCCAATCCATATTTTAGAGAACACTTAAAATGTAGCAGGTACAGTTGTAAGACCTGTATGTATATTAACACCTGTATAATGAGAAGCTCAACAGATAAGCTGTTCGGGATCTCATTTGGGTCTTGCACACCACTGAGATTCAAGTGGTATCTCTGGACATTCACTCCAGAAATCTACACACACACAAGAGTTATGCACACATCTCAGGGATTAAGGACCTTCTGAGGCTTTTGTGGGCTTCCCAGGTGGATCACCCTGAAGGCCCTTTCTGCCTCGGATGGTATATAGATGGTAGTGCTAGAGACTGTGGAATGGCAGTGGGAGGGCTCTGAGAGACAGAGCGGGAACCAGACTACCAGAGTGGAGGGTGAATCTGGGACAGTGGTGGAGTCCCTAGCTGAGAAGAGTCTATAGCGTGAGCTCTAGATGGTTGTCTTCCCAGGGAAACATGGAGGGCTCCCTTCCCAAAGTGAATGGCAGAAAAAAGCCTAGCCTGGGAGGGAGCCTGGCAGGAGCCCCCACTTAGTCCTGCTCCTGGCAGCAGTTGTAGGTCAAGCACATCTCTTCAACTCTGCCTCCACTGTGAAGTGGAGGAGTTGGGTGAGACTCCTTTCCAGCTACAGGTGTTTATGGGCACCTACTGTATACCAGAGACTCCACTGAACCTCACCAGGGATGAAGCAGCCTCAAGAACAAAGAATGAGGCCCAGGGTGCCTGGGTAGCTCAGAGAGTTAAGTCTCTGCCTTCAGCTCAGGTGATGATCTCAGGGTCCTGGGATCGCGTCCCACAACGGGCTCTCCTGCTTCCCTCTCTTTCTCTGCCTATTTGTGATCTTTCTCTCTGTCTCTCTCTCTCTGTGTCAAATAAATAAATAAAATATTTAAAAAGAAAAAAAAAGAAGAAGAACAAGGCCCAGGCAGAACAAGAAGCCACTTGTGGCCTTCAGCCAGATTGGGTGGGAAGGCCCCTGAGAGGTCAAGGTATGAGAGCCAGACCCTGAAGGTGGGTAGCTGGGGGCATTTCAGGCAGAGAAAAGGACATGGGTGTAGGAAAACTGTGTGGAGGGCCTGGTTTGTCTGGAATGTCAAGTGAACAGAGAAAAACTCCCAGGAGGAAGGAAAGAAGGAAAAAATTGGGTCCACAAGTAGCTAGGGCCCTGGAGGGAGCTAGACCAAGGGTCTGAGGGGGTGACAACTATAGGGCCTTACAGCAGAGAGAGACAAGCAGTGGGCCTCACAGAGCTTTCTAGGAGGGGAGCAGGAGGGAGTTGGTGGCCTTGGTGGAGGGCACTAGGGACAGGGCAGAAGAAAGCCAGATTTAATAGGCCATTTGTCTCTCGGGCTTGAAATGGGAGGCTGGAGCTGGGGACAGATTAAGGAAAAGCCTACCCAGTGTGAATGGTAGGCAGTGGCTGCCTTCTCAGAGAGGAGATATGGGTAGGTGCCACAGGAAGCAAGTTTGGGAGCTTCCATTGCTCCCTTTCCACCCCTTAACACTCCTGGGCGGCCCACATGTTAGCATGTGAAAGGCTCACAGGGGGCAGTGAGACATCAGTTTAGCTGTTTCTTTTTTTCTTTTTTTTTTTTTTTTAAAGATTTTATTTATTTGACAGAGAGAAACACAGCCAGAGAGGGAACACAAGCAGGGGGTGTGAGAGAGGGAGAAGCAGGCTTCCTGCAAAGCAGGGAGCCTGATGTGGGACTCGATCCAGGGTCTCTTGGATCGTGACCTGAGCCGAAGGCAGTTGCTCAACCAACTGAGCCACCCAGGCGCCCCAGTTTAGCTGTTTCTACAGGCTGTTCGGCTGCTTTAGATCTGGGGACTTAATTGAAGCTCACATGTGGACTTACTAGAAGAACATTTCAGGCAAAATAAATAAATCTAAGCAAAAAGATTTAACCATTAGGGCTGGCTCAGTTGGTGGAGGGTTTGACTCTTGACCTTGGAATCGTGAGTTGGAGCCCAAAATTGGATGTAGCAATTACTGATTGCTTGGGGGCTGATCAAGTTGAGTATATACTTTAAATATTTTGAAGTATAGTAGCTTCAGTTGGAGAGATGGATGGAGTAAGTATTGTGTTGCTTAAAGCAACCTGAGCCTTGTCCAACTCTAGTGTTCGGAACCCATCTCCCCTCAACATTCTAACCCAAGAGATTGGGGTTTTTATCCTTGTTCCAGATGAGGCAACTGTGGCTCAGAGAGGTTTAGAAGCTGCCTCAAGATCACACAGCAGGAAAGTAGGGAAGCCAGGGCAGGACTGGAACCCTCCTTGCTCTTAAACTCCAGGACATAAAATATGGCAATTAAATTTAACTCTAGCAAAGTTGGGATTAAAAGTAGAAACAACGGGGGTACCTGGCTCGCTCAATTGGTGGAGCACGTGATTCTTGATCTTGGGGTTGTGAGTTCGAGCCCCGCGCTGGATGTAGCAATTACTTAAAATCTTTAAAAAAAAAAGAAAGTAGCAACATTGAGTTCATGATTGGCAGACAAAGCAGGCAAGTCCCCCTTTCCCTCCCACCATGTCAGTGTAGATAGCCTGTCTGCCACCTATCCTGAGTTCCTAGCTCTTTCAGAGTTGCAGGCTGTCCCAAGACACAGAAACCAGGAGAAATGGCCAGGGTGCCACCGGTAGGAACAGGCAAACTTAGAAGAGGAAACATGTTAGGATGATTTTAGCTCATTTGTCATCAGACACACTTCGATTTACCACTTAATCAGCTGCGTGACCCGGGACTGTCATTCAAACCTCAATTCCCCACAGTGTGAAATGGGGATAGTAGCGGCACCTACCCCACAACGTATATGAAAATGAAATCAGTACAGTAAGTGTATATCACCGCAGCTTTTGATTGTTAGTGTTGATTAGCCTCAGGTGGTCGGGGTGGGTCCTGAGGTTTCTTTGGCATTCTGCAGGACTCTAAGGAGTTTACATTTGGACTCTTAAGATCTCCCAAGCTGTTGGAGCTGAAGGATGAGGCGCCAGGAGAGTGGGGCAGAAACCGGTCTGAGTCTGTAGCACAGCTCAAAGACAGTGTCTGGGTATCTAGAGCCAGGGCAGAGGGCGGGACATCTGCAGAAGAGCTCAGAGATGCTACCTGAGCTTTTTTCTCTTTTTTCTCTTTTCAATCCCTGCTAAGCACTCATCAACCAAGCGCCTCTCCCCGCACTCTGCTTGAAGTCACCCTTGGAGAGGGGGCAAGCCAGGGCTCTGGTGTCAAAACACCAGAGGTCACCTCTTGCTCTTGAACTTGGGCAAGTCCATCAATGTCTCTCATTGGCCATTTCCCCATCTGTGCAATGGATATAGAATAATGCTAATCCCCAGGGGAGAGATTGAGAAAGTAGGTCTACATTGTAAAGAGAGGCTATGAAAGCACTTATTAAAATTTAAAGGCAACACAAGTGCTGGGCATACATTTTCTCAGAGCTGATATCATTGGCACCTCTTCCGTGAAGCCTTCCTAGACTGCCTGGTTGGAAGTGATTTCTTCCTCCACCGATTTCCCACTGCTACTCACTTGAGCATTGCAAATATAGATGCGCCCCCATCAAGAGGCACAATTCTCAGGGACGCCTGGGTGGCTCAGTTGGTTAAGCGACTGCCTTGGCTCAGGTCATGATCCTGGAGACCTGGGATTGAGTCCCACATCGGGCTCCTTGCCCGGCGGGAAGCCTGCTTCTCCCTCTCTCACTCCCCCTGCTTGTGTTCCCTCTCTCGCTGTGTTTCTCCCTGTCAAATAAATAAAACCTTTAAAAAAAAAAAAGAGGCACAATTCTGAGTACAGAACAGGCCAGGTCTCCTGAGTTTCAGCTAATATCTTGGTAAGTTTCTCTTGGCACTCTTCTTGTGATCTATACTTTCCTAGCACTTGTCTTGTTCTCCCTCAGCAGAAAGTCAGACCAGTCAGGTTCATCCTATGGGGCTCTGCCCCTTGACCACAAACCTGGAGGCAACGTGGAGTCCTTAACCCAAGTGGGCCAATCGGGTCTTTCCCTGAGAATTTACATTTGGACCTGTGATTCACAGGGAGTCAATTCAGCATCTCTGAGTAATTAAACCTATAACATAAAATTCAGAATCTGATAGCTTTCCTTTTCCACCATGTAGGTGGGGAAACAGGGAAAGCTGTGATCAGAGAAGCGAAGACAAAGGATAGGAAGAGGTCTTAATGGGACTGTGTGGGGCTCCATCACTTTCTGAGGCTTCCTTCCAATAAATTCCCATTTTGGCTTATACCAGCACTTACTGGTAGGTTCTATTACTTCCTGTCCTTTACAGAGAAAAGGAAACTAAGCCCCAGAAAGGCTCACCAGCATGCCTGGGGGTCACACAGCAAGTGAGCAACAGAGACCCCACATCACAAATATAACTGTGTCTTAAACATTAATTGAGGTGTCATTAACATACAGTAAGTGTCATACATGAAGTGTCCAGTTTGGTAAGCTTTGCCATAGGTATACACTTGTGAAACAAGCGTCCCATTCAAGATGATGAACATATCCATCCCCCACAAAAGTTTCTTCCTGCCCTCCTCAGTCCCTCCAGCTCCCTGTTGAGTCTCAGCCCAGGCAGCCACTTTCAGTTACTATAGACTAGTTCTCATTTATAGAATTTTATATAAAGGGAGCCATTCAATATGTACCCTTTTTTGTCTGTCTGCTTTCAGTCAGCTTAACTATTTTGAGAGGCATCCACGTTATACATCTTAGTTCTGTGTCTGAGTAGTAACCAATTACAGGGACGTGTAACCATTTTGGTTACTATTTACCTGTTGATAGACACTGGGGTTCTTTCTAGGTTTGGGCTATTATAAATCAGGCCACTATGAACATTCATGCATAAGTCGTTATATAGACATATGCTTTTATTTCTTTTGGATAAATACCTAGGAGCCAAACGGCATGGTCATATGGTAGGTGAATGCTATGCTTACCCTGCCTGTTTTCCAAAGTGGTTATGCTATTTTACATTCCCACCAGCACTGTATGAAAGTTCTAGGTGCTTCAGATCCTTGCCAAACCCTTAGTTTCAGTCATTTTAATTTTAGAAAGTCTAATAATTTGGGCACCTGGTGGCTCAGTCTTTAAGCGTCTGCCTTCGGCTCAGGTCATGATCCAGGAGTCCGGGGATAGAGCCCCACATCGGGCTCACTGCTCAGCAGGAAGCCTCCTTCCTCCTCCCTGCCTCTCTGCCTACATGTGATCTGTGTATCAAATAAATAAATAAAATCTTAAAAAAAAAAAAAAAGAGCTGAGATCAAGAGTCAGATGCTTAATCGACTGAGCCACCCAAGTGCCCCACTCTGGCTACTTCTAAATCTTTCCCTTTACCACATTTTAAAAACAACTTGTGATATACCTTGGTATAGGTTTTTTGGAGGAGAGGGGACTGGGTCCAGTGTACTTTATTGGTGGTATTTGACATGGAAGGCTTCCTAAGCCCCTCCCACTCTTCAGGAATTCTGGGATGTTGAGTTGGGTAAACACTCTCAAGGAGCTGAAGGTCTCTTTCTTCTTGTTGTGTTCTTGCCAGGGCTTTTGGTCTAGGAGACTCTCACTCCTTGGAGGCCATGTGGACCATAAGGTCTACC
This sequence comes from Spilogale gracilis, assembly GCA_004023965.1. Classification (NCBI taxonomy): domain Eukaryota; kingdom Metazoa; phylum Chordata; class Mammalia; order Carnivora; family Mephitidae; genus Spilogale; species Spilogale gracilis. Next base: position 7,392 of record PITA01003899.1, read on the forward strand.
ACCCTATTGCTGTAGTCAGATTCATTGTCATACCAGGAAATGAGCTTGACAAAGTGATCACTGAAGGCAGCACAAGCACCAGCATCAAGGGTGGAAGAGTGGGTATCCTTCTTAAAGTTGCAGGACAGACTCGGTACTCAGTGAAGCCTAGGATGCCCTTGAGGGGGCCCTCCGATGCCTATTTCACCACCTTCTTGATGTCATCATATATGGCAGCTTTCTCCAGGTACCATGTCAGATCCAGGTACCATGTCAGATCCTTCTGACACATTGAGAGTGGAGATATGGAAGACCATGTTGGTGAGTTGCTCATTATAACTCAGGAATTACCTTGCCCTCAGCTTTGGCGGTGCCAGTAGAAGTAGGGATGATGGGCAGCCCATGGCCAACATGCCACAGCTTACAAGAGAGGTCATCCATAGTCTTCTGGGTGGCAGTGATGGCACAGATTGTGGCATGAGTCCCTCTGTGATGGTAAGGTTGTCATGAATGACACTGCCCAGGGAGGTCCAAGAACTTGTTGTTGCAGGAAGCATTTGAAGGTCTTGAGAGAGTTGTCATACATTCCATGGTTCATGCCCATCACAAACATGGAGGCATCAACAGAAGGGGCAGAGATGGTGACCTTTTTGTCTCTACCTTTAAGTAAGCCCCAGCCTTCTCCAAGTAGTAAAGATACTTTTAGACTCTATATACTCAGCAGCAGCATCACCCCATTTGATATTGGTGGACTTTCACTCCTGGAAGATGGAAATGGGCTCTCCGTTGATGGCAAGCTGCCCATTCTTAGCCTTAACTATGCCATTGAACTTGCCACATGTGGAATCTTACTGGAACATGTAGACCATGTAGTTGAGACCAATGAAGAGGTCATTGATGGCAACAGTACTCCCCTTGGGGCTGACTCAGTTGGTAGAACATGCAACTCTTAATCTCAGGGTTGTAAATTTGAATCCCATACTGAGTATAGAGATTACTTAAAAATAAAATCTTAAAAAAAAAAAAAAAAGTAGCTCTGATGACCAGGTATCCAACATGACCGAATCCATTTACCCCAACCTTTACCATTATATTCCAGGGACCCAGCTGTACTGCACAAGAAGATGTAGCTGTTTGTTGAGCTATAAAGATAAGAGAGCTTTGGTATACTTTCTTTATGTGTATTGTGCTTGGGGTTCATTAATTATCCGAGATCTATGGATTTATCAAATGTTCATCAAAGTTTTCATCAAATTTAGAAGTTTTTCAGTTGGCTTATTTTTCCTTTTCCTTCAAGTATTTCTTTTTCTTGTCCTCTTCCCTCTTTGGAGGACTCTTAGTTACACAAATATATGGTCACATGGCTCCCCAATGACATATTATTATTATTTTGAAGCGTTTTTTCTCTATTTATTTTATTTGGGATAGTTTTTGTTACTGTACATTCAAGTTCACTAGTCTTCTGACACATCTAATGTTCCAGTAATCCATCTAGTGTATTTTTATCTCAGACATTATAGTTTTCATCTTTAGATTTTCAGTGGGGGTCTATTTAAGTGACATCTTCTATTTCTCTACTTAACATGGTCAGTCTTTGCTCTATCTTCTTGCACATATGAAACATAGTTACAATAACTGTTTTAATGTCTGTGTCTCCTAATTCTATCATCTGGGTAATTTCTGGGTAGGTTTCGGTTGGTTTTTTTCTTTTCATACTTTCCTGTTTCTTTATGTACAGGCTACTTTTTACCAGTTGCCAGACATTGTGAATTTTATTTTGTTAGATGCTGGACATTTTTGTATTCTTATCCATATTCTCGCGTTTTGTTTTGGGGTGCAAAAGCACTTGGAAACAGTTTGGTCCTTTTTCAGATCTTGCTTTTGTTAGATGGGACCAGAGGGGTGTTTTGTTTTTACCCGAGTCCAAATTCTTGTGAGTGCTCCACTCAATGCCCCATTAATTGTGAGGTTTCTGCTCTGGTTTGTGGGAGCCAGCCCTATTCCCAGCCTTGTGTGAGCTCCAAGGATTATTCTCTCTAATCGTATTGATTGATTCGAAACGTGTTTTCTTTCTTTTTTTTTTTTTTAAAGATTTTATTTATTTATTTGACAGAGAGAAACACGGCGAGAGAGGGAACACAAGCAGGGGGAGTGAGAGAGGGAGAAGGCCTGCCGCCGAGCAGGGAGCCCGATGTGGGGCTCGATCCCGGGTCTCCGGGATCATGACCCGAGCCGAAGGCAGTCGCCCAACCAACTGAGCCACCCAGGCGCCCCTCGAAACGTGTTTTCTAGTAGTTTCTTGACATGCAGGCACCAAAGTGAATGATTGAAGACTTAACCCTCATAGGGCTCTCCTCATTGTTTCCTGACTCTCAATCGTCTGGTGTCCAGTGTCTTGAGAACCATTGTTTCATGTTTTGTGGAGTATTTTAGTCATCTTAGGTGGGGACATAAATCCAGTCTTGGTAACTCCATCTCATCTGGAAGCAAAAATCCTCGTGATGGTTTGCTCATTTGTCCGTTGGGCACTTACTGGGGGAGAGCTTGTTGGGGCCCCCTCACAGTGGTCTGTGGCTCTCCAGACACTCCAGATGTGCCTCTCTTGGGGCCTTGGTATGGGCCCTTTCCTCTGTCTGGACTGCTCTATCCAGCTGTCCTTCCCTCTCTCAGCTCAGAGGCCTTCTCTGACTACTCTTTGTAAAGTGAATTGCTCTCTTTTTTATTTCCCATCACACTTCTGCTTTCCTTTATAACTTCTTTTACTAGAGTGGAGGCACGAATCTCTGTCAGATTCCCTGGAGCCAGCTCAGGGCCAGGCACACTATAGGTATTCAATAAATATTTATTGAATGACTGAGGTCTTTGTATATTTCATGCTACCTGTCATATAACAGAGCTCTGTCAAACCGGGGGTACATGGCTGATGGGAGCACAGCTGCCTGCCCTAGGTCCCCAGCAGGGATGGGATGCAGGGCCCCTGGATTGAGGCCCCACTCTCCTTAGTGATAACTGAAGGCCCCCAGGTGCTGGCCAGGGCAGGACTGACAGGTGGGCCTGATGAGTTCCAGACCCAGGCCTCTGGGCCCCAACACAGCCCGACAGAACCGGACGCTGGGCAGGAGCCAGAGCCGAGCTTCCATGACGTCGCTGCCTTCAAGGGCCGTGCTCCTCCCGAGGCTCTCGGTGGGCCTTCAGGTCTCATCGACCCCTCTCAGAGCTGTGTGCTGTGGGCTCTGGCAAAGATGTAGCCATCCTCCCTGGTTTGAGTCCCAGACCTGGTTGTGTGACCACTGACAACTATCAGAACACTCACAGAGTTGGCTTTATAAAGTCAAAAGTCCTCTGTACACTGAAAAGCTCTGTAAAATGAAGTCAAGTGCTCACTGAACGGGTAAGGCTTTAGGAAGCTTCTGTCCTAAAGCCTCAAGGAGAGCCTGAGGTTTAAATGAAATACTGTCTGTAGACTGCTTAGCACCAGGCTTGGGACTCTGTGTTTTTATTCTAGCTACTAACCACCTGCCTACCTCTGGCTGAGCAGCCTGTGCCTCAGTGCCTCCCTGCTTCCCAGCAGCCCTTCCTGCCTTAACTGGGGACCTTAATCCCTGTGGGTTTGGGGAGTTTGTTTTTTGTTTTTGTTTTAAGATTTTATTTATCTGAGAGAGAGCAAGAGCAAGCAGGAGGAGAGAGAGGGATGAGCAGACTCTGCATTGAGCTTGGGGCCTGATGTGGGGCTTGATCTCAGGACCCCGAGGAGCTGCACACTCAACCAACTGAGCCACCCAGGCACCCCCATTTTTTAAAGTGTTTTTTTTTTTTTTTTAATTTGAGAGAGAGAGAGAGAGTGCACACACAAGCATATGAGCTGAGAAGAGCAGAGGGAGAGGGAGAAGCAGACTGTCCACTGAGCTGGTAGCCAGACGTGGGATGGGTCTCCATCCCAGGACCCTGGGATCATGACCTGAGCCGAAGGCAAATGCTTAATGGACTGAGCCACCCAGGCACGCCCCCATCTGCCTTCAACAAGGATTATAGTTACCATTTTTTGACCAGGCCATGAGCTAAGCTCTCTGCATGTGTCGCTTCATTCTTTTGTCCTAGGATGAGACAATATTATTGTCCCCATTTTACGGATGAGGAAGCCAAGCTCAGAGACATTAGATAGTCTCCCCAAGGCCCTATAATTAGTAAGTGGCTGAGCGTGTTTAGACCCCAGAATGGGAAGTCTCTAAGCGTCTAGTTTCTGACTTCTCTTCCCTTACATGTATTCTAATAACTTATATTTCCTGCCAGCTACTCCTTCCTGGAACTTTGGGAAGGTTTCTGAGAATCCACTTGGTTAGTCACCAGAAGAGGGCAAGACAGGATCTAAAACCTCCAGCTGAAAGCCTGTTGTGAGGCTCAGCTAGGAGTCTTCTTGGAGTTGGCAGTAAGGATGTCTCTGAGAGTCAAAGATAATTGCCTGTCAAACACAGCACTCTGGGGGAAAGAATGGGGTATGGGCAGGAGCCCCCAACCCTAGCCATTGTCTCAGCAAGTGCCCTGCTAGCTAGTTCTCTAGGACTCCCCAGTTATACCATCCCCCCAGGATGGCAGGGGCTGCAGATGGGGGCTGGCCGGTAGAGCCCAGACCTGTAGGAGCTCCACACAAGCGAGGTCACCTGTGATGGGGCCACTGGGGGCTGGCCTCTCTGAGAGGGGGTGGGACTGGAACTAGCTTGGAAGACCTTGCCAGTTTAGGTGAAGGAGAGTGGCAGTGGGATGGGCAGCCTTCCCAGCACAGAGAAGCCAAGGAGTGCTGGTCAGGCCACCCAGCCTTTCCTAGGCTCTCCACATGTGTCCCAGCGTGTCCACACCGACCAGTGAGGGATTATTAGTGCCACTTGGCAAATGAGGGAACTGAGCATGGGATCCAAGACTGCAGGCAGGCTGTGTTGAATGCCGGGTGATGAGGTCGATCATTCTAAGGGAGGCCATGAGGAACCTCAGAAGGCTCCTAAAGCCTCAGGGTGTCACCTGGGCAATATGCGGGCTGGAGGGGAAAAGAGTGGAGGCCAGAGACATGCAGAGACTGTTGGAGCAATCTCAGTGGGCTAGCTCAGGGGCTCAGGACAAGAGCTAGGAAATAGAGGCCTGGGGGGATGGGGCGGGGCTGATGGAAGGTACAGGCATCTGAGTGGGAAGGGATCTCAGAGGTCATCTACCCAACCCACCTGTTTTATACAAGGAAACTGAGGCCCAAGGAGGGAAAGGGACTTACCTAAGGGCACACATTAATAATAGAGCCACACTGGGGCACTTGGTTGGCTCAGTCATGGGGGCATACAACTCCTGATCTTGGGTTCATGAGTTTGAGCCGCACATTGGGCATAGAATTTACTTTTTAAAAGTTTTTAAAATAGTAGAGCCACGCTAAAACAAAAAATAAAAAACAAGAAAACCCTAGAAGCTCAAGGACACCCCCATTAAATATGGGGCCACATTTCCTCCTATAATAGATGCTCCTCCCCCAGGGATCAAGCCCTTACCTGGGGTTATCAGGGGTCCTAGTATGATCCAACTCAGCTTCTGTCTCACTGTGGGACCCCAGAGCCTCCCATCTCATTCCCTGCGTCACAGTTCATCTGTGAATTGAGGCCATCAGACCAGCTGATTACTGAGACCCTTTTCTGCTCTAAGTATCCAGAGAAAGGCTAGGGCTTCTTGTTCTGGTCCCCAGTCCCCAGTCCAGCCTGACACTTGTTCTGCTGGAGCTCACATGCCTAAGGAGTGAATTCTTGGTTCCAAGGAGGCAACATGATCTGTAAAGGATCCCCGATCCTCTCCTTTTGAACCCTGGAGAGGGCATCTCAGTCACGTGAGGACTGCAGGGACATTAGCCCTACCCCAGCTTGGAGGCCAAGGAGACGGCTACCTGGGGGAAAGATCAGGGAGAGGGGAGAGAAGGAAGCAGGAGAGGGCAGCCTTAGATCTTAGGGGGGATCTTAGGAAGAACTGAGCTGTGGGAAGGGCCCTGTATGGGGTCTTGCAGTGGGAAAGGTGTCCCGCAGGGCTCACCTGCAGGAGTGTGGGACATGCCACCTTCCACCTATAATTTTCTCATTGTGTGAACCAAGTCAAAGTGAGCCCTAGGAACTCAGGAGAAAGGGAAAGAGAGGAGTGGTGGGCCTGGAGGAAAAAGAAAAAGGCAGAAGGGAAGGAATCAGGGCCACCGCCTGGGAGCTGTGCAGGCAGAGGGAGGGTGTGTACAGGGGGCTTTCCATGATGCCTTGTTCCTGATAAGAGTCACTGTCAGGTGTCATATACAGCCCCAGATACAAGGACACCTGGCATGAAGAGGGAGAAAGCACTAAATTTGAGCCAGGCCAGGCTTGTATTTCAGACCCTTCTACTCATCAGCTGTGTGGCCCCAGGAAGGTCTCTTAGACTCTCTGAGCCTCAGATTCAAGAACCAGAGAATGTTTGTGTTTCATCCTTCCCAATGGGCAAGCTGTGGAGATTACATGTTCATCCTACCCCAGACCCTCCCACTCCCCCCACTGGCTACCCTGGTGTGCTCCTTCTTTACCCAAGCATACACCCATCCCGGACCCTGGGACTGGCATTATTCCTATCTCCCCACCCCCGCTGCCTGTAAGGGGCTGCATGAAGCATTCTGGGAGTGCCCCAGCCCCCCCATATCCCCTTCCCCCCACTCTCTGATGGGCTGTCTGGGGCTCCCCTCCCCTTTCCCTAAGCTCAGGCCTTGCTTGTCTTCTCCACAACAAGAGGCGAATGTTATTTAAAAGGAGATCAGGAGATTTGCCTTAAATAGGCATGGAGTGCTGTGCCAGGGCCCAGGGTGAGGGGCGGGGGAGGAGGCCACCCTGGGTGGAGAGAAAAAAAAGAAAGAGGAGAAGGACCTCCTGGTGGGGTGTGTGTGTGTGTGTGTGTGTGTGTGTGTGTGCAGATCCCTTCTAGTTTATGGAGCACAATCCCAGGCAAACAGGGCTTATTCCCACCCTACCCTCATTGTGAGGATAAGGAAACTGAGACCCGGCTCAGGGAACTGAGGTGCCCTATGCCACATGCCAGATGCTGTGGTCTTTCCCTAACAGTCGCCAGCAGCTGGGAGAAGGAGTTCAGGGAAGCACTGAGTCCAGAAGATAGGGCCGCCTGTGGCAGGGATGGGGGGTGCCCACAGGATGGGGGGTCTTGGAGCCTCCCCTTGACACCTGCTCCCACCATCATTTCCCAGGACTTAGGCTCCTGCCCCCAGGTTGCCCCTGCCTGCCCTCCCAGCCCCCGCATGTAACTGGACGCCCTCCTCACTCCACACCTTCCAAGTGAACTGCGGCCCTGCTTACTGAACCCAATACTGGCAGGAGAGGAAATGAAGGGCCATTCCTAGCAAGGAAAGAGCCAGAGTCAAAGGAGTGAGAGTCTGAGGAGTAGGAGGTAGGTAGCGGTCAGCCCCCTCCTGCAGGGCTTGTCTGGCGCCCCTGAGTTGACTTCCCTAGTCAGGGTCTCCTTCCAAGCCCTTCCCCTTCCATCTTGGCCCCTCCCAACCATTTCTGTCGCAGCAGGTGATGTTCTTGGAATCTTAAGGAAGTGATGCTTGTGTGGCTCAGTTGCTTAAGCATCTGCCTTCAGCTGGGGCCAGGATCTCAGGGATCCGGGATGGGGCCCCACATCAGGATCCTCACTCAACAGGGAGCCTGTTTCTCCCTCTTCCTCTGCCTCCTGCTTCCCCTGCTTGTGTTCTCTCTTAAAAAAGCGGGGGAAGGGAAAAAAAGAAATGGAGTCTTGAGTGTGGGAATTCTGGGACAAAGCTAGGGGCTGAGAGCACCTATGCTTGCTCTTTTTTCAAAGCCTCTGAATAGCAGGGTGAGGCCTTATGCCCATTAGCTCTGCCATTTACAGCTCAGGGACTGTGAGCTGCCCACCTTCTGTGAGCCTATCTCTTGCTTGGTAATCTCAGTCTAAAGATCCCACTCAAAGGGTTGTCAAAGCTCTGTTAAGAGGAGGAATGGAGGGGCTGGTTCAGTTGGTAAAGCATGGGACTCTTGATCTCAGGGTTGTGAGTTCAAGCCTCATGTTGGTCATGGAGCCCACTTAAAAAAATAATAATAAAAAAGAAGAGGGACAGAGGAAAGAAGAGGACCAGTTCTGACAAATGTACTCACCGACTAGGGCTGGGATCTCATGTTTGTTGAGGGGGGCCCTTCATTCTCCTCTTCCTTGTTGTGGGTGGGCACAGCCTGGGTCCTCTAGGAGGGAAGACTAAAAGAGAACCTTTCATTTACTCTGGATCCTGTCAATTTTGTTATCCTCTAGGCACTCTAGAGGCAGGGAGGGGAAGTGAGGGGGCGGTACAGGGTAGCCACTTAGAGTAAGTGCAATGTAGACAATAGGAGCTAACCATGAGGGGTCCCCCATGCCTGCCTCCACCCCAGCTCTATCTTAACTCCATTGGTCGCTCTTAGACCCACTTCCTGATGATGAGAGTAGGGCTGAGGATTTTAGCAGGTTGCTCAAGGTTACATGGGAAGTGGCAGAGCCATTTGGAGCCTCAGGGCCCTCTGCTAACTTTGCAAAAACCCCAGGACCCTCCCTGTAGCTGGGACTTGGGTTCCAGACCCAGCTTGTAGGGTGGCTTTGCCCAAGTCATCTAATTCATCTAAAGAAGTTTGTTCTCTCTCCAATAAGGCAGGGTGTAATGTCCCACTGTCCTTCCAAGAGTTATTGTGAAAAACGAACAAGGGGGCTCAGGAACACAAACCACGAGGTCCTCCATACGCACCTGGTGCAAGCTTCTCAACAGAGGGGTATCTCCTCCCTACACCTACTGGACAGCCCAGTTCCTGAGGTGCACACCAGCCCGACCCAGGCACAGCCAGGAGGACAAAGGACCTGCCAGGTCTCTGGGAAAGGACTAACTGACCACTTAGTGCCACCTAGTGGTCTTCAGTGTGTGGTGCTTGCGGAGCAGGAGGGCTTAGTTATGCTGGGATTCAGGGGCTCTGAGCATGACTCTTGGCCCTGTGGAGGTAAGCAAAATATGCTAGAACCTCAGGAAAGATGAATCATACCTAGCTAACCCTGCCCAGGCACCCTTCTTTGAGGGGAGTGTGCTGGTGGGCTCTCCACCGGTCGGCCATCTCAGACTCACATTTTACTTCCTCTGGACAGCTCCAGGAAGACAGTGGGGCAAGGGTTGGGGGGTTTGAGTTCCAGTTCTGCCACTGCCTGTCTCAGCTCCCTCCTCTGCAAAATCAGAGCAAACATCCCATCTCATTCTTTCATTTATCAAACATTTTATGAAGTGTCTCCTTTCTGAAGTCATCGTGAAGAGTGCCATGGGGACACAAAGACATCTAAGCCAGGTCTCTTGGTCCCAAGGGCTCTGGCTCATTCTAGCAGACAGACAGAACCGTAAATTGCTGATTACCATCAGAGGCAGGTCACGATTGGCCTGAGGGCAGAGTCTCAGGCACAGGAGACAAGTGGTTGCTAGCAGGAAGTAGGACTCATAGCAGCCCCTCTTGCTCCCCAGAGGGGTTCTACCTGCCCCTCCCCATGTTGAGTACCCTCAAGAATATGCCTGACTCCCCCAACTGCCATTTTGTCTTGCTTTTGAGTCTAATAAAGCAGAACCTCAAACTCCACTTTCACACCTCTGTGCCTCTGTACTACACAGTTCCCTTTTCCTAAATGCCTTTCTCCAACTTGTCCACCTGCTCACTTTTCTCTAGCCTTCCTCTGGAGAGTGGAAGGGAGAAGAATGGGAAATCCCATGACTAGGCAACCAGAGAAGAGGCAGAAGTCCAGGGGGTCTCCTGAGCAGTGGCCCAGGCACTCCCATCCCCAGGACAGCATGCTCAGATGGGTGGGAAGACATCCCCCAATGGCAGGCTCCCTGCGTTCTTTCATTGCGTTACTCATTCAGTGCTGCCGCCGGGCCATGTGTTGGGCTGGGTGCACAGGCTATAAGAAGCATGGTCCACAGGGTGCCTGAGTGGCTCAGTCATTAAGCGTCTGCCTTCGGCTCAGGTCATGATCCTGGAGTCCCCGGATCGAGCCTCGCATTGGGCTCCCTGCTTGGCAGGAGGCCTGCTTCTCCCTCTCTCACTCCCCCTGCTTATGTTCCCTCTCTAGCTGTGTTTCTGTCGAATTAATAAATAAAATCTTAGAAGAAGAAGAAGAAGGAGAAGAAGGAGAAGGAGAAGGAGAAGGAGAAGGAGAAGAAGAAGGGGCCTCTGTGTTCTGAAGAACTTTCTGGTGCAGGAGGCAGACCCACAGGCAAGGACCACATAATGCATGTGCTCAGAGACTGGAACCATTCTTCTAGAAAGGGGCACAGCTAGATCCTGGCAACAGAGGTGATGTTCGAGGTGAGTCATGAGGGGTTACTGTGAGTGTTTCAGGCTGGAAATGTGTAGTCCAAGTCAGGGAGGTGTGCAGGGGGAAAGCACCCACTACATAGTCCCTTTCTTCCAGCATCCTCTAAGCGAGCTCTCCACACACATGTGTGCTCTCTTATTATTTGATCATTTAGTTTATTTGCTTGCTTGTTTATAATCTCTCTCTATATATTCATTGTAAGCATACCAGGGCCATGTCACTCTGATTAACTGGGGGGTCTCTACTGTCTAGCCCAGCACTTGGAATATTAGAGGCTCCCAATAGATATTTGTGGAATGAACCCGTGCATGAACACAAAGGATAGGCAGGGAGTCTCTTTTATCCCAGAATGGCAGTGATTACGAAGAGATTTTCTTCATTCTGCCTGTACTTATCCATCCACCCCTGCTCCCATTATTCTAAGCAGAGTCATGAGGCCTTTGTGCTTCTTTGCCTCAAACCCAGAGCCTACCTGAGAACACAATCCTCTGGCTTTTGCTTCCAGTTCCTTAAAGAGACTGTGGTAGGGGGAAGGAGAGGCAGAGAGAAGAGGGTCCCCAAGACTAGGGAGGGGCAGTGATCAGAGGGTCCCCTGGGAGCACTATCAGAGAGGTGGCAGGGCTCCAGAGGGCAGAGAGGGAGGGCCCTGGAGAGGCTCTGACCTCTCCCCAACCCTTACCTTTCCTTGGGGCCTGGGTAGAGTTAAGGTCTATGGATGAATGTCACTGCGGGTCTCTGTAGCCACCATGAGGCCATGAACATGAGAGGCCTGCTCTTGTAAGCCCTACTTCCTGCCTATGTGACTGTAGGAGTGAGTGGGGAGCCCTTATATCGGCTGAGATGGGGTTTCCCTGCACGCCCAGGGATCCAGGTATGAAGTTAGTTTAAATAAGACGTCAAGAACATTAAGAAATGTGAGGTCTCATTCCGTGATCTAGCGTGAGGGCAGCTCCTCCTTACAGGGGACATGCATGCCTTTCTCTCGAGCCTTCTGGAGAGCATCTTCACAGCAAGAAGGGATTGCTAAGGTCAGGACTTTCTGGTATACAGGCATTCCCATGAGAAAGACATCTTTCAAGTGGGCAAGTCCATACGAGACCAGGGAAAGCTGTAATCGGGCCTTGGGTAAGGAAGAAGTTGGGGGTGGTAGGGCATGGCTCAGCAGTGTGTGGAGGGTGGGCTCAGGGAGGAGAGTCCGGGCAGGGGAGGGGAGACGATGTAGAAGAAATAACGGTATCACCAGGACCTTCAAATTCCTTCAACAGCCTGACTCTCGGGGATGCTGGGAGATTCCTCTCTTGGCAAAAGCCCTGCTCCCTCTTGCACCCTGATGGCATATTCAGCCTCCTGCTAGGGAGTTGCAGGACCTGCACGGGAGAGCAAGCTCAACCAGCCACATCCCTGCACCTGCCTGTAGGTGTGAACTGAGTAAAGCAAGAAGGCAGAGTACAGGACTCTCTCCCTGACGGCTGTGCCTGAGAGCTCCTCCCAGCCCACTGTTCCCAACTCCACTCCTGTCAACCAGCCTCCCTGGTTCCCACGTGGAGCCAAGCCTGGGTTTCTGAGCTTCATATAGTTCTTCGAGCGAGCCTTCCACTACGTTCTTTTCCTGCTTGTTATCGTGAGTCACTGTCTTCTGTTTCCATCCAAGAACTGCAAAGGATGCAGGAGCTGCTAGGGAGCCCAAGACAATGCTATCTGTGCTGAACTGGAAGATCGCCAAACTGTTAACCGAAAGGAGTGAAAAAAGCAAGGTGCAACCAGGCTGTAAGCTCCTCGTTGGGCAGGCCCCGGTGACACCTGCTCACAGCTGAATCATAGGCAGATGGGAAATTTCCAAATGGCACTGCACTGAAGGGCCTCCATGGTTCCCCCCTTGTTGGGAGGGGGTCACCCTGATGGGCTGTTCTTCTTCTAGGGAGTGTCTTCTATTTGCGGCAGAGAAAGGGCTCAAGCTATAGAAAAACAATCAACTCCTCAAGATCAGGAAGAGTGGTGACAAGAGTGAGACAGGCAGGGGTCGTCTGGGGGTGACGCTGGCACCCTCTGAGCCTCCACATCTTGTCTGCCGAAGGAGTGGTAGGAACCAGACAATGCTGTGGTCTGCAGACATCATGGTGCTAACCACTAATGCTCATACGTGTTAATGAGGGCTCCTGACCGAGCTCCCGCCACATGGCTAGCCCTCCCCCCAACACCCCTACATGAAAGTCACAGTTACCATCTGCACTTTATAAATGAGAGAGGTTGTGTAACATGCCTAAGGTAACACAGCTGGGGAGTGGCAAAATGAGGTGGAAAGCCAGGTCTGTCCTCTGCCCATCAGTCAAACTCTCCACAGGTTGTAGCTTTCTGCCTCCTCCACGAAGCCCACAGGGAGCTGCTGAGGCCCTGGAGCCCCTCTGAAACACCACAGCACTGAGTCACCTATCCATGGTCTCCATTCCTTGAGCACCTGTTGTGTGTGCTTGGGTCTCTGCTGGCCTTTGGAAGACAAGGATAAATGCCCTCAAATGCCCAGATTTCATGTCTTCTTGCAACCAGCATAGTTTCACTCCTCCTACCATTGTCGATTTTACATTTAAAATACATTTTACTGGAACACTAGGTGGGTCAGCTGGTTAAATGTCTGCCTTTCACTCAGGTTATGATCCCAGGGTCCTGGGATCAAGCCCCACATTGGGCTCCCTCCTCAGCGGGGAGTCTGCTTCTTTCTCTCCCTCAGCTGTTTTCTCTCTCTCTCAAATAAATAAATAAAATCTTAAAAAAAAAAATAAGATACATTTTATTTATAGCCAGAAAACCTAGTTTTTGCCAAAACTGCAAGTGCTTCTAAATGATTTCCATCAGACTCTTTGATCAACTGATGCTATGGGTTTTGTTTTTTTGTTTTTTTTTTTTAAGATTTGTTATTTGACACAGAGAGAGAAAGCATGTGCACAAGCAGGGTGAGCAGGAGAGGGAGAAGCAGGCTTCCTGCTGAGCAGGGAGCCCAATGCTGGGCTCCATCCCAGGAACCTGGGATCATGACCTGAGCCAAATGCTGTCACTTAACCAAATGAGCCACCCAGGCGCCCAATCAGAAGCTAGTTTGTTGATGATCCCTTTTCCATCACAGCATTCCAGCTGGAGCCCCACCCAGCAAAGCACAAAGTGAGAAAGCTGCAACTGAGACTTCAGCATTCAGATGTTGTCATAGGCCCATTTCCTGCTACGTGAATTCTCTCCTGTGTCCTTGCCTGAGCCCTGGGCAACAGTGATTCACCTTGTCATTTCTTGTGAGTCACCAGTCTTGGGTAACTCAACTTTCCAAATGACCAGTGATCCTAACAAAAGCTCACATAAGGGCGTCGTGATGTAAGCAACACCTCTGTGTGCACCCATGGGGAGAGCCCTGGCCACGGGTGTAGCCCGTGTCCCAGGCCGGGATGCCTTTTTTTTTTTTTTTAATTTTATTTATTTATCTGACAGAGAGAAACACAACTAGAGAAGGAACACAAGCAGAGGGAGTGAGAGAGGGAGATGCAGGCCTTCCGCTGAGCAGGGAGCCCGAGGGGCTCGATCCTAGGTCTCCGGATCATGACCCGAGCTGAAGGCAGTTGCTTAATCAACTGAGCCACCCAGGTGCCCCGGGATGCCTTCTTAAAGAGAGCACAAGATTCAACTCACAGTCCTTACACAGCTTACAAGTTTATTTGGCCTTAAATAAATGTGATCTGAGAACATCCATCTCAATACCCCTAAATAAATTCTTCTCCAAAAAAGGAGCTTAAGATACAGGCACATGGTTTGCATTAAGTGTTCTCGGGTTACGCTGAGGAAGGGGCTCATCCTGGCCTGTACTAGCCTGGGCCTAGGTGTGACAATAACCCCAGGTTCTTCTCTGTTTGGGGCCTGTACTTGGCCAGAGTCTCCCAGTCCAGGGCTCCTATAGCCTATTCCTGCTCCTGAAGTACCTGTCTTCACTGCCTCTCCGCTCTGTGGCCTAAAGAGAGCAGCATTCACAACTGTGTGGCCCTGGGCCAGCCCTCACAGCTTTATTTTAGAATACTAGGTGCCACCATAGGCCCTTTCCCAACTGGCCAGGAAAGGCTTACTCCTGTTCCTGGAAGCAGCTCACCCAGGGCAAGGGGAGAAACAGGCACAGCTGGTGAACGGGTGGGAAGTGCTCCCCCTTGTACCCTGCCAGGAGGCTGAGAGCCCTAGGCCAAAAGAGACACTGGCTATCCTCCCCCAGTTATCTCCACGGGCCCTAGTCCACTAGGGAGGAAGAAGAAGGGGAGACCACCATTTGTCTTCTCTTTGAGGCTCAAAGGTTTGGGTCCTCATTCTCCTGGTCTGAGGTTGCCTCATCATCAGTTGGAGACTTCTGGATCAGAGACAGAGAAACCCAGTCATGGACTCAGGCTGTCCCCCAGGGCCATAGCCTAGGGGCCAGCATCTCCTTCCTCTTGTCCCTGGCTCCCAACACAGCCAGAGGAGGCTCTGCCATCTCTTCCCCATGGTCGCTTGGTCTTCCCTCTGTCCTAGCTCCCGGCTTCCCACGCCCTGTGACCATCAGGGGACTCCCACTTACCAGGCTGAGGTCCCTGTCCCTCCGCAGGGTGGCATAGAAGCTCAGCACACGGGGGTCACAGCGAACCACCACGGGATCAAAGTCTAGCACACGCAGGCCCTGCAGGCTGCGGGCCCGGGAAAGAGCCACATAGGCCTGGCCACTGGCAAACACACGGCCCAGAGAGATCTCCACACAGTCCAGGGTCATGCCCTGGGGGAATGGAGGGACAGAGCTAGAGCCAGTTCAGCCTGAAATTCCTTGTGCACAAGAACCTGATCCCACCTACACGGGCCCAGCTACTGCCAGAGATTCTTAAGGAAGAGAGACAGATTGATAACAACTGTGTGTCTGAGTAGGAGGAGGTCCAGGAGACACAGATTGAAGATTAGAGTAGGGGGTTGGGGGTGAAAGGAAAGAGCTCAGGCCTGGGTCAGACAGGCATGTAAATGAACCCTGGCTCTGTATTTCACTCTCTGTGCAACCTTGGACAACTTACTTAACCACTCTGAGTTTTGGTGTCCCCTTCTGTAAAATAGGACTGATTATCACATCTATACCTCATACAGTTGTCAGGATTAAATTTAACATCTGGTAGTGGCTCAATACATGGCAGGAAAGGAGATGACAGAGGGAAGAGTATGTATCTGGGAAGGGAGAGGAAGCAGGATGGGAAATGCGCAAAAGAAAGGCTAATTCTACCACTGGTCTGGAACTTTCTGTGCAGGGCAAGCTCAACCTCCATAAAGCCCTTAAGAACCCCCTTCAACATGCCCCACGCTTATCCTGCCCCCCATCTGCCCCATCCCTGTCTCCCACACTGGCTGCTCACCTGGCTCTTGTGGATGGATATTGCCCAGGCCAGCTGGAGGGGCAGCTGCTGCCGGCTGAGGAGCTGGCCCCCCGTTGCCTGCACCGTCCAGCGGTCAGCACGGATGACCTCGGTGACTCCGCATAGGAACCGCACCTGGGGCAGCCCTGAGGGAGATGTGGAGAATTCGCACCTTTTGGCCCTGGTTTGGGGCTCAGAGGTGAGGAGCAGGCCTTACCCCTCCCCATCCTAGCCTTTTCCTCACACATACCCCAGGGTCTGCTGCAAACCCAAGCAGCAGGCCCATTGCTTACCTCTCCCCTCGGTCTCGAACCCGACGACCACCCCCCGGGCACCATTCACCAGGCCCCGTGACACTGCTAAGTTCTTCACCAACATTACCTGCAAGGGAAAGCCAATTTGAGGCGCAGAGAGCAGCCCATGCCCACACCTGGCCTCAACTCCCAGCAGTGGCAGGGGCAGTTCCAGGAGGCTGGGGGTACTCCTGGAGATGCACTGAGTCCTAATCCTTAACTCTGTCACCACCTGACTGTGACCCTGTGGCAAGCTGCTTTATTTCCCCCAGTTTCAGTTTCCCCCAGTGTCAAAGGGGAATGACATTTGCTGTTTGCCTCAGGAGGGGGTGAGGAACAATAAGTTAATGGACATCACAGGGCTCTAAAAATGATCCTGTCTGTTATGGGGTATGTGCATGGGCTGAAATTGTGAGGGATAGCCCCAGGTCCTGTTACCCCTCTTCTAGCCCTTAAGTGCCCTTCAGCACCTAAAGAAAGTTTCCCATTTGGCCCACCCCAATATTATGGAAAGAAGCAGAGCTCTCTCACACTACACAGACGCAGAAACTGAGCTTCAGCAAGGGAGAGGGGCTTGTCCAAAGCACTGTTTCTGGTGCTGCAGGCCTAGCAAGAAGAGAGCAGTGGGAGGCTGAAGACAGGAAGAGGGTGTTGGAGCAGGAGGGAGGGAGTTGACTGGGGTCACAGCTGGGCCCTCTGGCTGTGGAGCTGCCTGGGCTGAGGGGCAAGGACCGGGGAAACCCAGGCCCCGCAGGTCTTAGCTCTGCTTCCCACTCACCTGGGCACCCAGCTTTAGTTGAAGGATCTGGCTAACAGGACACTGGGCATCCATGGTCCGGGCTTGCTCAGGGTCACTGTCCATGGCCTTAAAGCTGTGTACCTCACCTAGGAAAAAAGAGTTGGGCAAACAGACTGCAAGTCACTGACTTGTGGCTCAGTTTCCATAAGCATGTATTAGACCAGGATGTAGAAGGAGGTAGGTAGTGGGGACAGCTCAGGCAAGCTGCAGCTTTGGAATCAGCGGCCTGGGTTCAAATCTTACTTTCAGCATTTACTGGCCCAGTGATCTTGAATAGGTCAAGGTCATGCCTCTCAAAGTCATAGTTACATCTGCAAATATAAGGCCCTTTATGACCAGAAAGGTTGGGGGTCTAAGTATCCAAATGGCCCCAAGGGCCCAGGCTGTTGGGTGGGGTGGGGGACCTACACCTGCCTGATGGCCCCTCCCAGCTGTTTTTGACCAGCCCCGACGTCCTGTTCACCTGGCAGTTCCTGCAGTCGCCTCTCATTGGTGAGGGCCACGTCATCCTGGTGAGTGCAGAGCCTTGTGGCCAAAATCCCATCTCGCCCCACTTTGTGGGAGGCCGTGGCCTGGAGCTGGCGGGTCACTTCATCTGAGCACCTGTAGGGACTGGGCTGTCAGGGCAGAGCCCACCTGAACACCAGAGAAGGTGGGGGGCACCCGGCTGATATATCCCAAGCAGTCACACTTAGGGATTAGAAAGGGGCATCAGGGCAAAATTTGTTGGCCCCCAGGCTGGCTATCTTGTCTTTTCCCACTTGGACCCCAAACATGGGGAATGATCATGGGGAGGCACACTTCCCTCTGAATGCCACCAGCTAGGAGCTGGCCACCCTCCCACCGCAGTGCTCCTGAGGAAGTTGGATATGATGAGTGAGCAATAGGCCAGAGGTTCAGAGGATCTGGACAAGGCACTGATGTTGATATCCTGTCATAATGGTAGTCTATCATCAGATGGGCCTCCAGGCTACAGTCTTCTAGCCTCTTCCTTGCTGCCCTGGGGGCAAAAATCTAGCCTGTGTCTCTTTTCTTTTTTAAGTTTGTTTCTTTTTATTTAAATTCAGTTAGCCAATGTATAGTATATCATAGTTTTTGATATAATGTTCAATGATATTTATTTATTTATTTAAGTTATCTCCACACCCAATATGGGGCTCAAACTCCCAGCCCCAACCTCAAGACCCTCTTGCTTCTCCAACTGAACCAGCCAGGTGCCCCTAGCTTGTGTTTCTATCTCAAGCCTTCGTCCACCAGGAGAAGCCCGGGTACAACAGCAAATCACATGGGAGAAGGGGAACAACTTAAGACCTCTATCTCTCTTTGCTATGTCACTCAATCTTTCTCTTGTTCCCCACATATGCTGGTGTGTGCTGTGTGCCCTCCTACCTGCCTCATATGTCTATGACAGGGGTGCCTAAGCATAGAAAGCCCCTTATTACCACCTCCTCCTCCCCCTATCCTGTCCCAGTCTGGTTTTCAAGACCCAGCTCTGACCCATGTCTTCTGCCTCCCTGGCCTCCTACCCGCTTGCACGTTAGAATGGTCGTGGCATTTCAACCTTTTGTCCTAGCTGCAGTGGGATTATGCCTGCAAACTCCCTCAGCCTCTAAGAGTGGAAGGAACTTGGGTTTTAGAGTCAGGCCAGGTTCAAATCCCAGCTTAGTCACTTACTGGCTAGAACTTGGGGCAAGTCACTTCACCTCTCTGAAACCCCCCGTTTCTGCATCTGTTGAAATAAGAGGATTAACATCTCTGATTTCTTATGTATCCATGTGCCCATATTTCTCTGACACCTACTCTGTGCCAGGGCCTGTGCTGAGTGATGGGGACCCAACCTTGGAGGAGACAGGGTCCCATTGTTCAAAGAGTGACTATCTTCTATGGGGCCATGAAGCATATTTCCCCTTTCTCTGTTCACCAGGGCCCACCTTCCCAGCCTGACAGCCTGCAGCAGAGAGATGAAGGTCTGGTCTGCCTGCCTCCACACCTCAGTCAGCTCCAGGGTCACTGGGACACACCTTCTCCAGCTCTTGGCCTGCTGGGGGCAGGGTAGGGGTTTCAAGGAGAAGAGCAGACACCTGTGGGGCACAGGGCCAGAGGGAGAGTGATACCTGAAAGCAGAACTTCGGGGGCTGGGAGCCCTTGGTTACAGGTGGCAGCTGCAGGAAGTCCCCACAGATGATGAGCTGGATCCCTCCGAATGGCTTGTCCTGCTGTCGGACAGTTCTACAGAGGAGCATGGGGTACTTTAGAAGCTGGGGTGACCAGGTTCCAGATGGAAACCACCAGAACCCAGCCCTTGCTACATATACGGACCTGGCCACCGCTTCCAGCTTGTCAAACAGGTCAGCCTCTACCATGGAGATCTCATCGATGACTAGCCGCTGGCAGTTCAGCCAGCCCTGCCGCACAGCTGGCCGCTGGGCCAGGGCCACGCATTGGGCCAGGGGAGCCTGGCCTGAGCCGATGCCTGTAGGTGACACCATGCAGCCTGAGACCCTATCTCTCTTTCACCTGGACCCCCTGTCCCATCTCACAGGCCTGGCTGGCCTCTAGCTCAAGCCCCAGAGGTCCCCACTTACCCGCAAAGGCATGGAGGGTGGTACCCCCAATGTGGCAGGCTGCCACCCCAGTGCTGGCAGTGGCCACAGTACCCGTGGGAGGCAGTGAGCCCAGGATACGCTTCAGCAGATAAGACTTCCCTGTCCCTGGGCAGAGGGTGAAGTCAGGGTTACCTGCTTCTCCATCCTACCCCATCACCATTCCCCCACCCCCTCCACTACCTCCCCCACTACCTGCACTCCCAGTGAAGAAGATGCTCTGGCCTTTCAGGACAACCCTCAGCACAGCAGCCTGTTCCTCAGAAAGCTGTGGTTTGGTGGGGGGCAAGCTCAGCCTCTTCACAGGCAAGGGCCACCTTGGGGCTTCCTATGGGAAGACAGGACTGTCTCAGGGCTTCTTACCAAAGGCACTGCTGCTCCCTTCTTAGGCTGGGTGCCATGCTAGGCCTGGTAGCCCTTTGTGTCTTGGTTGGTTTCACTCCTTGAAGCCCGTGGACAGCTTTGATTCCCCCTGGAGATCTTACCAGTAGCTACTCTGGGCCAGGTCTCTCCTTGAAGAAGAGGCTGGGTCTCCACTGATCCCTGGTGCCCTGTGACTGCACTGTGTAGGTCTGGATCCTTCCTCAGCTCCCTGGCTCCCTCCCCTGGTTTCCCTAAATCTCCTGGTTCTCCCACAGGTTTTTCCTCACTTCTTTCTCTTCCCCTCACAAACCTGCGGTCTCACAGCAAAACACTGCCTGGCTCCATCACCATCTCCTTCCTAGCTTTCTCTCAAACCCCTGTGGTCTGTGATCCACCTGCACAAGCTCACAAACCCTGTCAGACTTTCCAGACTGTCCGCTCCAACTGATCAGACCTGTTGGTTGCCCCTGACACTGCTGGCCATTTCTTCTCTCCAAAAACTCCTCTCCTTTCCAGGCCCATCAGCCTCCTACTTTTTCTTCTGAAGTCGCCTTTCTAGGCCTCCTTCTCTGCTTTCTCTTTTACCGTGTTGTGGGCCCTCTTTTCCTATTGTAGTTTACTCAGGGATTGCACTCAGAAACACAGGCATAATTCTCACAACTCTGTCATACTCTGATGTCCGATGGGCACCTCCTCTGAGATAACCAGCAACCCTCTCCCGTGTACTGCCACCATCTCCACCCCCACCCCAAAGTTGGGCCTCCGGGGTCTCTTCCATCTCGGGCACACCCACTCCCTGAGGCATCCCCCCCTTTCCTGTCCTCACAGTGCTGGGCTCGGCTCTCGCCCGGGGTTCCATGGGCCGCTTCACCGGCGTGGTGTGCGGTACCCGGGTGGCAACCGCGCGCCGCAGCTCCTCGGGTTGCACAGGGCTGATGGTGACGAAGTCGCGGGGGCGCGGTCCAAGCAGCTGCGCACGGGCAGAGGCCGGCCCCGGCCCCGGGGCAGCGGCCAGCTTGAGGCGTAGCGTGCGAAGGAAGCGTCGCAGGCGGTCCGGGGGGCAGTCGGAGAGCAGCAGCTGCACAGCGCCCGCCCCCGGGACGCCGTCGGTGGGGAGCCGCAGCGTGCTGCGTCCCGCCGCCGCGAAGCGCGTGAAGAGGCGCACCGCCCGCAGAGGGAAGCAGCGCGGCCGTCCGGCGGGGCCAGGCGCCTGCAACCTCAGCAGCAGCTCTCGGCGTTCATTCCGCCCCAGACTCAACTCCGCCGTGCGTAAGGCCTGGCGCTTTCGCGGTTGCCCGCCTGGGCTCAGCTCCTCCACAGCCACGCGGCACCGCAGCTCCGCGTCCTCGAATTCCGCGGGCGTTGCCTGGATGCCCGACTGCATCGCCACCGCCTCCGCAGATCTGCAAAAAGTCCGGGGCACCGGGGTCATAAGGACTCAGTGGACCTAACAGGGAGCCAAGTCAAGGCCACACACGGTCACGGAGGCTGTCATTGGTAACACAAAGAGGTCACGGAGACGGCAAAAGGGACCTGGGACCAACCGAAATTCACGTAGACATTACTCTCTTACACAGTATTTTCCGGAGTGGATGGGAAGCGTCAAATGTACCCAGGAATGGGGAGCCTCAGCGGTCCGACCAGAGCCGCGGAAGCAGGCTCCTGAACAAAAAAGAAGCCTGATACCAAGAAGTCCAGAGCGGGCAAGGGAATCCCGAGTCCTCTCCCAAGGAAGCAAGGGAAGCTCAAGTGGACAGATGAGCTGGGGGACCTTCTGTCTTCCAGATACGTTCAGTGGTTTACACGCAGCCAGGTCAATCTCACTATTCTCCGTGTACAGAAGTGGAAACAAAGAGGGAGAGGTTACAACGATCGGTAGGAGTCAGGATTAGTGTGATTCCCAAGCCCTGACTCTTTCCATCTTCAAAATGGGCACCGGGTGGAGAATTTGGGTAGGGAAATCGACCCTGGAGCTAGGGAATCGGTGTTTCCTCCGTCTGACCCATTGGTCTGCACCCTCCCGGCCGAGACCCTTTGAAATAGCAGACTCTATGTCTCCCACCTCTCGGGTCCCGTGGACACTCACTTAGACCGGCACTCGGACGAACACGCCGAACAGAGCCAGCCAGCTAGCGAACCTCGGGCAGTAGAAACTTTCAAATACTAGAAGTAGAAAATCACCCTATTACCGGCCGGATCTTTAAATTCTCCAGCCAATCAGAGACAGGGGCGTGGCAATGGGCGTGTCTTTCGTTGTGTTCCAACCCCGCGAGCTTTTCCGCTGTACCAAATGCAAGGCGGTGAAAGGAGGGGCTTATTGTGATGGGCAAGCATACCAAATCTCGTGCACCAGCCGGAGAGGTGGGAAAGGACGGACTCGGTCCCGCGTAGTATGTTGTCACCCAATGCAGCTTGAAGATTTGTTTTTAGAACGCTTCCTCCAACACTTTTTCTCAGCTCCAGCCCTCACACTGCGGCTCAACTTGGCCTTTGGAGAGAGCTGCCTCTGATCCCTCCCACCCGTGTTTACCTTTCACTTGGCGGTTGCCCACTCCTGCACGGACTATCCCAAGGTAACCACCCCCGCTAACGCCCACCCCCACTACTCTTTCCACCCTTCTCTGCCTCTGTAAGGGTCATTTTAGGCATTTGGCACCCACCGGGCTGAGGCTCTTTGGTGAGGAATTCCCAGACCTGCGCCAGGTGCTCAGGGAGTTACAAAGGAAGTATGTAAGCCTTTGTCTTCAGGGAATTCCTATTCCTTTCGTTGCACTGGATGCTGGATAATTTATTTTAAATTATTTTTCTCCTCCCCCCCCCGCCCCTTATTGAAGCTTGGAATTTATTAGCTGGAAGGGATCTTACAGCTGAGTCAGCCTCCAGATTTATTGCCCTCATTTTTCAAATGAAGAAACCAAGGCTCCAACAGTTTTTCCAAAAGTGACATAGCTTGCAGGGCGCCTGGGTGGCTCAATGGGTTAAAGCCTCTGCCTGTGGTTCAGGCCCTGATCTCAGGGTGCTAGGATGGGGGGCTCTCTCCTCAGCAGGGGGCCTGCTTCCTCTTCTCTCTCTGCCTACTTGTCATCTCTCTCTCTGTCAAATAAATAAAGTCTTTTTAAAAAAGAAGGAAAAAAAAAAGAAGAAAGTGACATAGCTTGCAGATAGCAAAACAAAGCCTTTAAAAAAAAAAAAAAAGATTTTATTTATTTGACAGAGAGAAACATAGCCAGAGAGGGAACACAAGCAGGGGGAGTGAGAGAGGGAGAAGCAGGCTTCCCGCTGAGCAGGGAGCCCGATGTGGGACTCAATCCCAGGTTACTGGGATCATGACCTGAGCCGTAGGCAGTCGCTTAACCAACTGAGCCACCCAGGCACCTCGCAAAACAAAGCCTTGAACCCAAGTCTAACCTGGTGTGAGGTGCTGTTTACTGCACCACACTGCTCCCAGGGGAATAGTCTAACTTCAGGAAGGGAATCCAGGCATTGACTGGAAATCTCAGCTCCTGACAGCCCCTACAGTGCCCCAGCCCTGCCAGTTAGAGGTTTCTCTAAGCAAGTTTCCTTAATGTCTCAAGCCTTTATTTCCTCATATATAAAAATGGTGAGAGATGAAAACATGAGAACTGTATAGCTCTGTGACTATACTAAAAACCACTGAATTGTTTGCTTTCAATGGGTAAATTGTATGGTATGTAAATTATATCTCAATAAAACTATTAGGAAAAAAATCAAGAGAAATATTGTTCCTGCCTGTTAAGAGTCTACGGAAGGAACACAGATCTTGATTTTGGCCCAGTGAGACACATGTCAGACCTCCAGAACTCAAGATAATAAATCTGTATTGTTTTGAGCAACTAAATTTGTGGTAGTTTGTTAGAGCAATAGCACTAAGCAATAAGTATAGTTGCACAGCCAGAAAGTGAAAGAGCTGGGATTATAAACCCAGGTCTGTTTCCAAAGCCTCTGTCCTCTCTTCCTATTACCCTTTGCTTATAATGGGCCTGGCACACTCACAGCCTACTCCCTACCCCTTTCCCTCTGTGCAGAACCCCAGACTACCTCTAGAGAAGGTGCAAACACTTCCACGTGGATTTTTTCCCCCAACATTTTTTTTTTTCTTTTGACTTTCAATCTTAAAAAAAAAAAGTACAGGGTGCCTTGGTGGCTCAGTTGGTTGGGCCACTGCCTTCAGCTCAGGTCATGATCTGGGTGAGTCCTGGGATCGAGTCCCATATCAGGCTCCCAGCTCTGTGGAGAGTCTGCTTCTCCCTCTGACCTTCTCCCCTCCCATGCTCTCTCTCACTCACTCTCTCTCTCAAATAAATAAAATCTTTTTTAAAAAAAAGTACAATGTACATAAAATTTACCATTTTAACTATTTTTTTAAAGATTTTATGTATTTATTTCACACAGAGATCACAAGTAGGCAGAGGCAGGCAGAGAGAGAGGAGGAAGCAGGCTCCCTGCTGAGCAGATGTGGGGCCTCGATCCCAGGACCCTGAGATCATGACCTGAGCAGAAGGCAGAGGCTTTAACCCACTGAGCCACCCAGGTGCCCCATTTTAACTGTTTTTAAGTGTACAGCTCAATGCCATGAAGTACTTGATGTACTTGATGTTGCATAAACATCACCATTATTTCCAGAAAATTTTCATCATTCCAAACAGAAGGTTTGTACCCATTAGACAATAACCCTCTACTCCTTTCTCTTCTCAGCCCTTGGTGACCCCAACATTTTATTCTGAAAATATTCTAACATATATAGAAAGGTTGAAAGAACTTACAGTGAATACCCATATACCTAGCACCAAGACCCTACAATTAATATTTTGTTGTATTCATCACGTCTAGTCATCTGTCCAACTCAACATTCATGATCCATCGGTTATGCATTTTAAAGTTGTAGACAACAGAACATTTCATGTCTAAACACTTCAACATGCATAGCATTAACTAGTTTATGCTTTTTTTCTTCCTTAAGTAGGCTCCATGCCCAACATGGGGCCTGAATTCACAACCCTGATATCAAGAGTTGCATGCTGTACTGACTGAGCCACCCAGGTGCCCCTATGCTTATCTTTTTTTTTTTTTTTTAAGATTTTATTTATTTGACAGAGAGAAACACAGCCAGAGAGGGAACACAAGCAAGGGGAGTGAGAGAGGGAGAAGCAGGCTTCCCGCAGAGCAGGGAGCCCGATATGGGACTCGATCCCGAGTCTCCGGGATCATGACCTGAGCCGAAGGCAGTCGCCCAACCAACTGAGCCACCCAGGCGCCCTATGCTTATCTTTTTAATGTAAACTTTACATATGGTGAAATTCACAGCTCTTAGGCTTATCATAAGAAGAGTTTTGACAAATGCAAATATCAGTGCAGCTCAAGCCTTTATCAGGATATAAACTCTACTGTCCAATATGGTAGCCACTAGTCACATGTGGCTAATTTTAAATTAAAATTAATTAAAATTAAATAAAATTACAATTTTAGTTTTTGAATCCCACTGGCCACACTTCAAGTGCTCATTAGCCACATATGGCTGGCTAGAAGCTACCGTATTGGACAACACAGATTAGGACATTTCCTGTATTGCACAAAAGTGTAAGAACATTATCATCACCTAGAAAGTTCCCTCATGTTACTTCCTACCCAGTCAATCCCCATCCTCAATCCTTAGGCAACTCTGCCCTGATTTGGTTTTCAGCATAGATTTAGTTTGTTTTAAAATTTCTTATAAATGGAATTATACAGTATGTATTCTTGTGTGTACAGGCATCCTTCACTGAGCATAAACATTTCCCCAAATCAAATTCATCCATGTTGCTTTATCGGTAGTTGATTCCTTTTGTTGCTGAGTAGCATTCCATTGAATGAATATACTAGTTTACCCATTTTCCTGTTGATGGATACCTGGGCTTTTATGGATTTATGCTTTACTTTTAAAGAAATAAATATCTCAGAAATTACTGAGTCACCAGGGGTGGCATAGTCCATTAAGCCTCTGGCTCTTGATTCCCACCCAGGTCGTGATCTCAGGGTAGTGGGATGGAGCCCGGGTCTGGCTCCATGCTCATCAGAGTCGGCTTAAGTTTCTCTCTTCCTTTCCCTCAGACCCTCACCCCTGCGCGCTCTAAAATAAATAAATCTTTTTTAAAAATTGCTGGAGGGCGCCTGGGTGGCTCAGTCGTTAAGTGTCTGCCTTCGGCTCACGTCACCCCCGAGACCCGGGATCGAGCCCCACATATCAGGCTTCCTGCTCCTCAGGAAGCCTGCTTCTCCCTCTCGCACTCCCCCTCCTTGTGTTCCCTTTCTAGCTGTGTTTCTCTCTGTCAAATAAATAAATAAAACCTTTAAAAACAAATTGCTGGCTCATTGAATACGTGTACATTTAGTTTTATATGCGAATGCCAGGGATTTTTCAAAAGTGGTGGTTTGTAGTAGCAGCAACAGAGAGTCCTTGTAGGGGAAAGGACTCGAATGAATAACTGGCTACAGTTGATTAACGGCCCTGAGACTCCGCCCTCTTCCCCGTCCCCGGGCGGTGGTCCGGTCAGTTGGGTCCTGATTGGTCGGTGGAAGAGGGAGGCGGAACCAGAGGGATTTCACGTCTGGGCCGGACTTCCTCCTTCCTGGCTTAGGGCTGTCTTTGCCATCCTCAGCGTTCTCTTCAGTGCTGCTGGGGGCACGGTCAATTAGGAAAAACGCTCAGCACAGCTCCGGGATCTCTCACCTAACCCCAAGCCTGGTTTTAACGCAAGCTCTTAGGAGGAACGAGCTTCCGTCATTATGAAGCTATCTCCTCGAGAAATCTTTCCATAAGTCATGCGCTTTTACCGGTGGTCTCAATTTTAATCGCCTCGTTAATAAAAACCGACAGTGGCATTAATAGCACAGGACTGGTGGTTTACAAAATGCGTTTTCGTCCGTAATCTCATTTGATATTTAAAAGAGCCTTTACTGGGGGCGCCGGAGTGGCTCCGTGGGTTAAGCGGTTAGGCTTCTACCTTCTGCTCAGGTCATGATCCTGGAGTCTCAGGATGGAGCCTGGGGTCAGGCTTCCTGCTCACTGGGGAGTCCGTTTTTCCCTCTCCCTCTGCTCCTTCCCCCTGCTCGCGCTCTCTCTTGCGCTCACTTTCTAATTAATAAATGAATGAATAAATAAAAAAATCTTTAAGAAAAAAATAAAAGAGGCTTTACAGCCCTAAGTTTACAGGGAGCCTTGCAGAGATGCTGAAAGGATCTTCCAGCTTCTAGAGCACTACCTCACTTGTTATTACTTCATCACCAGGTAACTGACACTCATTAAACCTCTGATACAGGTGACCCTCCCTCCTTGAAATCCTCTCTTCTCTTTCCACAGCACACTTACCTTGTTACTTCATATTTACTGGCTGCTCCATATTGGTCTCCCTTACTAGCCCCTTTTCCCTACCAAGACCTCTCAATGTGGAACGACTTTATCTTTCTTTTTCCTTCCATCTTTTCCAATAAGGCTTTTCCAAGCCTTCCATGGCTTGATTACCAGCTACATGCTGATTCCCAATATTATATCTCTATCCTGCCTGTCTCCCCTGAACTCCAACTCCGTCTCCATTTGTCCTCCTAATATCACCATACTGATAGCTGGCAGGCATATCAAACTCACTTTCTCCAGAACAGGTTTTAATCTCCTCCAACACCATATAAACCTTGTTTTTCTCTTGTCTTTATCTCAGTAAATGCACCACCATTTTTAGCTCAAGTTAAAAACCCACATCATATTCTGTGTTTATTTTTTAAGATTTATTTGACAGAGAGAGAGCACAAGCAGGGGGAAAGGGAGATGCAGAGTCCCCACTGAGCAGGGAGCCTACACTCAGTCATTCCAGCCCTTCCTCTGGGAAGCAGTTTTCACCACATACTGTGTACTTTTTCATCAGAGCCCTTCGAAGGACTTGTCTGCCCTCCTACTGGCTCTGCAGCCCTCCAAGGCAGGCCCAGATCCTGTGTGGCCTGGCCATACAGTACTGCCAAAACATTTAGTCGAGAGCAAGGACTCTGGAGTCAGGTGAGGTTCGAATCCTTGCAACTGCCACTCACCAGTCAAGGGACCTGAAACAGGTCTAAGCTTCCAGTTCAAGATCAGTTCAATGAAGATAACAATTGTATCTATCTCAAGGGTCATTATCCACTTTTGTGAAGATTCTGTGAGATACATTTGAGGAGTTTAGTACAGTGAGCAGATGACAGAGGCTCCCTAAATTCTTTTGAGTAAACAAATGCCACGATGAAGTATTGGAAAGCACCCCACTTCAAAGGCCCGCAATAAGTTTGGTTGATAAGATGGTGTACATGCAAAAGAGACTCTATCACTTCCACAGCCAGAAACTTTCAATGACTTCCCCTTGTCCTGAGGTTATAATATAGTCCTCTCAACATAGCCCTCAAGGCCCTTCCTGCAACTGAGCTCTGTCTGCTTCTCAGGCCTGGCTGCAACACACACACTATACTGTTTTATGTCTCTTTGCCATGGCTCTAGTCTGCCCTCTGCCTAGAATGTCCATCTTGCCCCTTTGTCCCATTTTTGGTGCTCTTCCTAATACACATTTAAAAAAAATATTTTATTTATTTATTTGACCGAGAGAGATCACAAGTAGGCAGAGAGGCAGGCAGAGAGAGAGAGGAAGCAGGCTCCCTGCTGAGCAGAAAGCCCTACACCAGCCTCGATCCCAGGACGCTGAGATCATGACCTGAGCCGAAGGCAGAGGCTTTAACCCACTGAACCACCCAGGTGCCCCCTAATATACATTTACCCTCACATTTAACATATTTTTCTCATCTATTAACATGTCTTTCTCTCCTGATAGAGGACTGGGCCATTATCTTCCAGCCATTTGTGTAAGGATTGACAAACAATTAAGGCGAATAAAATATTTGTGTTGAATGAATGCGGTTCGGAGGCAACAACTAGAGGGCCAGCATGGGCTGGGATGGGGAAACTGATGCCAAAGTGGTTATCACTGGCTCACTCCCAAAAGTTACAGAGTTCGCTAGATGTGAAAACTGACCTTACTCCATCCCAACCATGAGCTGCTCTGTGCAACATGAATTCCCCAGAATCTCTGGTCTTCTGCAGGTGGAATCTGAGTCTCCAGGTAGGGATCTTCTGAGTCCTCAAGCATGAGGCACCCAGCTCTGGACAGGGAGTAAACCAAACCATATTGAGGGAATAAAACCATGGCCTGGCTGCAAAAGGTTGCCACATACATTGACTTTCACAGACCCTTCAAGATGAAGGAACCCAGACCCCAGGCTACTCTTTTCCATGAAGGGTTAAAGTGGCTTCCGGCCTGAGGGCCCTCAGAAGGCAGTGAAAGGGAAACTTGGTCAACTGGTGCAGCTGCTGCTATAGCAGCCAGAGCCAAAGGAGGTCACTATTGATCCCACATATACTTAATTCCTCTTGCTGAAGCAAGCTTGGGCGGGGTCGGCTAGGAGAGCAGAGAGGGAAGGGGCCGGGTCCGTGCAGGAGGTTGGGATGTAACCCAGCCAGCCACTTTCTCTCTCTGGGCCTCTGTTTCTCCGAATGTGAAATGAGGGCGCACGGTGTTAACACTCCACTCCCAGCAAGGCTGTCGAGGATGCAAGATCACCACTGGGTGGGGGTGCGAGTTGCGGGGTGACTCTCAGACATAGAAACAGCTCTACGCAAGGTCCAACGAGGGCAGAAGAACACTGCATTTGGGGAACCTCTGAGAACCAGCGGTAGCGCCCCCTTCCCCCTAAGAGACCCCTGAAGTCCAGATTCCCAGCCCCAAGTCTTCCCGTTGCCCGATTCTCCGGACAGGACGCGAGGTCCGGACCCGGCCCTGCGATGAGGTTCCTGGGAGAAAAGGACCAGGTCTTCGCTACTGCCCCAGCATCCGGGAGGAAAAAGGAGGAACCTCTTGGTGCCCCCAGCTCTGGGCCGCCCAGGGCCGCGTGGGCCAGTCCCACAACCCCAGCCCTCTCGGGTCTGGAAACCTCAAAGGCGCAAACCGCCAGCGCCTCCGGCGCTCGCTGGTCCTGCCCCACCCCAGTCCCGCCCCCGGGCCCCGCCCGCGTCCCTCCCGTCAGCGTCGGCCGGAAGCCCCCTCCCCCTCCCCCTTCCCTGTCCCCCGCATCCTCTGTCCCCTCCCAGTCCCTCACCCTCTGCGGGTCAGGGAAACCTCTCTCTGCCCTGTCCCTCCCCCTTCCTCCGTTCCGGCTCCTCCGTCCAGTCCCGAAACCCACGCCCGGCCCCGCCCGGGCTCCGCCCCCAGCACCGGCTCCGCCCCCCCGTTTCCCGCCCCAGCCCCCGGCCTCCCAGCCCCGCTATTCCCTTCCCCCGAGCCCCGCCCCTTGGCCCCCGGAAGCCTCTCCCCGCCCCCAACCCCGCCCCCCCGAAGTTTCTTGGGCCTCCGGTGGCCGGCGGGACAGAACCGTGAGAGCCGCCGCCCGGCAGGGTGTGAATGGAGGTGGCGGAGCCCGCGCGGCGCGGGGAGTGAGCGGCGGAGCGGCGGGACTTAAGCGGACTCGCGATGGAGGAGGAGGTGAGGGCTGGGCCAGGCGCGGGTACGGGGCTGGGGTCTTCGAGCCCCTTACTTTTGTTGAGGTCGCAGGCTCAGGCCCTTGTTCCAATCAGTCCCTCTCCCGCTGGACTCCCAACACCCAACCTCCACCCCACCCCCATCCCCCCAGGCAGGGCCCAGGCAGAGGGAGCAGGAGCTAGGGTTCTGCGTCCCGCACTTAGCACACCCAACCTCCTTCGTTATCTCCTTGTCTTCTCACCAACTGCGGTGGTAATTGTTCCCATTGGATTGACTGAGAGACTGAGGCTCTGGTCACTTAACTCGCTGAAAGTGGCTTGGGTTACTGGGCTTGAACAGGGTTACCGTTGACACCCCGTGCTGGCTGATCCTGAGGAAGTAGACCGAGTGTGTATGGGGGAGTCTGTGGGTGTCTGATGATGAAAACTAAGTCCCTGTGATCCTCTTTCCCATACCTCTCCCTTACCCTGGAGTCAGGCCCACATAGGGATTGATCCTGGCCCCTGCCTTCCCCATCTCCTTGGGAGGGCCGACTCCCTGGGAGCTGGGAAACTGGACCAGCAGTGCCCCTTGAGCTTCCCTCTTCCCCCTCAGCACCCCCTTGGTCTGGAGTAGGGTCAGACACTCAGTGACCCCTACCCTTGACTTACAAACTCAGTTCTCCCAGCAGCCCCATCATGGAAGCACACAGTGAGCACTTAATGTATACCTGTGGAATGAATACATTAGAGCTGGGATCTGATGAGTCTCCAGGACTTTGCTTCTCCTTCCCTGAGGTCTCAGCTTTTGCCCCTCCCAGCCCAAGGGAAGGGGAGGTGTCTGCTGGGATGGGTGGAGAAGAGAGATGAAACCCTCATTTGTGGGGCAACCCTGGTCAGCTGGGGAGCCCTTGGTAGACCAGGCTGTCTGTGTCCACATCAGTGTCCAGTTCCCTACTTCCCGGGGCTACAGTCTGTCAGGGTTCCCTCCAGGCCAGGGTCTGCATTTCTGCGGGATGGTAGATAAGTCACTTCCCCTCTCAGCCTGCATTTCCTCTTCTATAAAATATAGGGTTTGGCCTCCTCCCCAGGTCTTATGTGATTGTGTCCCCTTCTTTCAGAGTGGATGGAAGTAGGGGGCAAAGTCAGGCCACTATGATTTGCTGTGGTTTCTTGCTGACAGGGGTGGGGCTGCCCTCCCCCACTCCAGGCCCCTGGTGTGAGGGATGGACTGTCTGGTTGTGGCCCCTCCCCTTCTCCCAGAGGATGTGGGACAGGATTACTCCATCTCCTGATCTTCTCAGGCCCCCAATTAAGGGAAGTTCTCCTGAGGCCTCCTGGGCTGATGGTTTGTCTCGTGGCCAGCCCGGTCCTGCACTCCTCTAGTTCTGAGTTTCTAGCATTGCTACTTACTGACTCCCAGATGCCAGGAGCTCCCCATATACCTGAGCCATCTAAGGTCTTGCCCACTTCCTCCCGACACAGCGAGGAGCTCCCTATCCCCTACCTCCCCTTAGGCGTCCCTAATTCTTTCCCTTCCATTTCTTCTAATCACTTATTTTTTTCTTTAGGTCTCAGTGCCTATCTTTGTTTCTCCAAAACCTCTTAGATCATAGTCACCTGCTCTGCCCCATAACCTTAGGCAGGCCTCATCACCTCACATTTCTGTTTTTAGCCCTCTCCCTAGCTCAGCTGTGTCCCAGCTACCCTGGTGCCAAGCCCCCTCAGCTTCAGTGGCCTCCTCTGTGCAATAGCTTGATAGTCCTCATCACCCTGAGGCTTAGTGAAGAAGTGCAGGTATGCACTGGGCATTTGTCCACTTGAGTTCTCAGGGCCTCAGTTTCCCCATCCATAAAATGGGGGGTGGGCAATCCACAGATGTGATTGGTATACATGTGAAAGCTTTGAAAACTGCAAATATCATGGGATATTGTTGCTGCCACTGTAAAAATCCCAGATTTCGGCTTTCTTTCCTATCTCTGGCCTGGGGTCCTGCCACTCCCCCTTCCCTCTCATAGTCATGCCTTTCCCTGGCTCAGCCTCTAGTGGCTTCAGGCTGCCCATTTGCCCATATTTATCTAGACAGGCTGGGCAGTGTCCTGTCCCAGCCCTGGTTTTGTGACCTTGAGCTAATCTCTTGCCCTTTCTGGGCTATACTTTCTCATTCGATAGTGAAGGGCTTGAGTGTAGGGTCTTTGATATTCTTTGTGTCCTTCCTTCTCTGGGTCAAGGTGTGTGTCTCTTTCCTTTATCACTCCTATTAAAATCTTAGCTTCTCGAGGGGTTTCCCAAACTAATCCCAAGTCCTTACCCCACCAGAAAGCCAGGGCTGAGGTTTCCCTCCAGGTAGGTCCTATGTTCTCCCAAAAGGCTGGGGCCCTCAAAAGCAGGGAATGTCCTCCCCAACCCAGACTGAAGATTTTCCCTGTGCAAGGTCTATGTTGCCTTCATCAGACTGGAAGCTCCCTCTGGGCAGAGCCTGTGCTTTCTCTCTGGTTACCCCATCCCAGTTTCTGACACGGTGGCTTCTTAGTAGGGTCTGGTCAGCACATCACTGGAGTTAGGCAAAGGACAAGGGCAAAGGTCATAAGCTCCCTGTGATATGAGGTGCCAACAAGGTTTCTTCTGCTCATCTCTGTCTATCATGGCCTGTGTTGTGGCTTTCCACCTGTTCCCTTCTGTGCCCAGGGTTAGGGTGACCTGGAATCTTTTTCTTAAAATGAATGACCTAGAGATCCCCCATCTCCGGCAAAGGGAGCCAGACTGGTGCTTAGGGGTGCCGCAGGAGCTGCTCACAGTGGGTAGGGGAGGGTCTGAGTGAGGATGGGTGGGAAGAGAGAGGGTGACACAGGAAGAACAGTGGTCAGCTGGTCAATAAGAGGAGAGGAGGCTGAGAAACTGGGCTGAGGAAGACAAAACCTCCCCTGTGAGCCCTGCCAAGGGGAGGGGCCATTTATTAAAACTTACTGGGGCATATCCAGGGCCCCTGGTGGGAGTGTCCGAGGGGCAGGGTGGAGAGTGGCAGGCAAGCAGGACTGTGGCCTCCAACCAGGCCTCCCTCTGAGGAGGCTGTTTGCTGAGGCTGATTCCAGACAAGAAGACCCTTCTCTGGGCTTTGGTTTGTGCCACCTCTAGCCCCTCAGTTGTCACTCCCCCCATGCCCAAAGTGACTTCTCACCTCAGTCCCATCCTGTTCCCACCCATCCCTGAAGGCCCTGGACTTGCTTCTTCAGCTCACTCAGTCATGGTGTTCACTGGGCACTGCTCTATCTGCTACACCTTGAGAGGACAGCAGTTAAGGCACAAGCTTCTAGTCTTGCCCCTCAGGAGCTTCCTGGAGGGGCAAGACTAGCTGGCAGGAAGTTTTCACATGTCAGATTGTGGGTGAGGGAGACAGGAGAGGTCACAGAAGGGGAGAGCTTAGAGAGGAGTGTGCAATCCCATGGAGCAGCAGGTGGGCCCCTAAAAAGCAGGAGGCAAACTTGGAACTCAGCAGTGGGAGACCGGGCAGCAGCTTGACATTCTGCAGTCCCTACTGCTTTGTTTGAGAGACTGAAAGCCTGCAAGCCTAGGAGGTGGCCAACAGCTCTGGAGTTGCTGATGGAGGGGTGTGAAACATGGGGTGGGGGTTTCCTATCTCCCACTTCTTCCCTTCTAGCTCTGGGCCTGGGCCTGGGCTCGCTGCTCATGTAGCCAATGGGGGCTGAACACAGGGCCTCTGGTGTTGGGGGTGGTGCATGATTGGGTATGAAAGGGGCAAAGGGTGCTGAAGTCCCCTCTTTCCCTGGTCAGGGTGGCTCTTAACTGGCCTGTAGGCAAGTCTCCCACTTCCTCATCCAGGAAGACCCTTTGGGACCATCTCACTTCCCCATTCTTCCCACTTTGTACAAGTTAGGGAGAGATGATGACGGGTACCCCACATTCCTGGAGCTTCTGGGGTACTGAAGCCCAGCAGCTAAGCCCAGAAAGGCCTTCTCCTAACTTCTGAACCTGGCCCAGGGAAAGAGTCCCTGAGAGCCAGAGGGGATGCCAGTGACAACAATGACAACAATAGCTACCATTTCCTAAGTTTAGGGTGTTCCAGGCACTACTTTATATGCCATGTCTTTATTCAACAAACATCTATTGAGCACCTACTGAATACCAGATGTTGCCTAGGCACTGGAGATATTGCCTTAAACAAAGCAAAAAATCCTTGCCCTCACAGAGTTAAAATCCTTGCAACTTCTGGTGTGTATCCATTTCACAGATGAAGAAACCAAGGCTTGGAGAAGTTAAGTGGCTTGCCTCTGGTCTGTGTGACTCGGGCTTCAAAGTTGACTCTCAACCACCAGAGTGTGCAGTTCGGGGGGGGTGAGGGCACAGTGAGAACCAGGCTGGGGCTCCCCTGCCATGATAGAGGCAAGGAGGCAGTGCCCTGCCCAGCCCCTGACAGCTCACCACACTTCTGCCCAGGCTTGTCCTTCCACAAGCAGCTGTGACCACAGGGTATCCCTGGGGAGAGGCGTGCTCCTTTTAACTGGGGCCCCTTTTTTGAACTTTATGTAAATGATAAAGTAGTCAAAATTAGTCAGTGCTAATTTCCTTCTAGCATCCTCTAGATTTGATACGCTCTTGACCCACCCTCTTTTACCCTCCCCTTCACACTCACTGCTGTGGGCACCCGCCACTCAAGCAAAGTGGTTAGCAAATTGGTGTATTTTTATTTTCCTTTCACAGATATTTCTTGAGCGCCCATTATGTGTAAAGGGATGGTACTAAGTGCTGGGGGCCAGGGGTGAATACGACCCCATCTGATAGGCATGTACCTGCCAGCCAACCACCTGAGCAGATAATCGAGGGCCAGGAGATGGCAGCGGCTGGCCTAGAGACTCCAGGGTGGCTGCCCATGTCCGAGAACAAGACCCACATTTACCTCCTATACCAGCCTGTGGTTGAAGGCAGAGACCTTGGAGCCCTTGCCACGTGGATGGCCACCCCCAAGTCCTGGCCTGTGGTGGTGCTAAGAGCAGAGAACCTCCTGCTTTGGGGTGGGGGGCACTGCAGAATGGGTTCTCTTGAAGGGCAGGGGTGGAGAGGCAGATGACCACCACCTGCCTGCTTCCTCCCATCTTTCCACTCCTGCCTGAATGTCCTCTTCCCTGGAATACCTTCCTGGGCCACCCAGACCTCAGCTAGGTCCCCCTCTGTCCTCTCTCACTCCCCTCTTCTTCATGCCCCCTTCACTGTTCCCTTCATAGCGTTTCATGCTTGTTAATGTATTTGTGTCTGATGTTTGTTCAGCTCCTCCTTCCCTGCATTGCCAGCTCTGTGAGGACAGAGATGCATATTTTTACTCTTCTCTGCTTACTCCAGCATGCGTGACATTGCAGGTGCTCAGTATAGTGTTTGTTGACCGGTTGAATGAATCCATGAGAGGCACAGTGGTGGAGTTGGGAGAGCATGGGGTCAGAGACCTGGTTTGAATTCTGGGTTTGTCCTTCCCACTGAGTGACTCTGGCAAGTCATCTCCCCTCCGAGCTTCAGTTTGCCTGCGCCCTGTGGATAACGATGCTGCCAGCGCAGAGAGTAGTCAATATGAGTTAAGTGGGATGACGTGGGTAAAATATAATCTGGTGCCTCAGTACTGAGGTGCCTGTTGCCTGCTATATTATTGTTATTACTGTTCTTTCTCACGTCCTGTTTTTTTTTTCAAGATTTTGTTTATTTGGGGCATCTTGGGTGGCTCAGTTGGTTAAGTGACTGCCTTCAGCTCAGGTCACGATCTTGGAGACCCAGGACTGAGCCCCGCATCGGGCTCCCTGCCCCGCGGGAAGCCTGCTTCTCCCTTTCTCATCCCCCTTGCTTGTGTTCGCTCTCTAGCTGTGTTTCTCACTGTCAAATAAATAAAATCTTAAAAAAAAAAAGATTTTGTTTATTTATTTGAGAGAAAGAGATCATGGACAAGCAGGGGGAGGGGCAGAAGGAGAGGGAGAAGCAGACTCCCCAATGAGCAGGGAGCCCGACACGGGACTCGATCCTAGGACCCTGAGATCATGACCTGACCCGAAGGCAGATGCTTAACTGACTGAGCCACCCAGGTGCCCCTATTCCTGTTCTTTCTGACATTGGATTAAGGTTATCTGCCTTGGGGGTCATGGGGGAAGCTCATGTGGGGTGATATGAGATACCCAACAGAGGGACACATCCCTTGTGTGGCCATTGGACAGTGTGGCCCCATGGTAGCAGTCCTCATAGCATGTTCTGGTGCTATCTTACAGGGTATGAAGGAAGGGGGTGAGAAGCCTCGGGGAGCGCGGAGGGCAGACAAGGCTGGCTGGATCAAGAAGAGCAGTGGTGGCCTCCTGGGGCTTTGGAAAGACCGGTATCTGCTCCTCTGCCAGGCCCAGCTGCTGGTCTACGAGAATGAGGTAAAGACCCGCCTGGCCCTGTGGTTGGGGGTGCCAGGGGAGGGGGCAAAGGGATGGCAGTCCAGGCCAGCAGGAGGGTCCCAGAACTGGCACTGCAACAGCTGCTCCACTCTTGATGTGCTGTGTAACTGGATTTGGTTCGAGACCTGACTCCTCGGGTGAGTGTCTGACCTTCTCTAGGTCACTGTAGTGTGGGGACAGTACCTCTAGGTACAAGTCTAGGGCTCCTGGATGAGGGGCTCTTTGAAGTTTAAATGCACAGGGACCTGTGTATCTCCTCACTGTGCATCTGTACTGTAACTCTTTGTCATTGGACTAGATGCCACATAAATGAATGTTCCAGAAAGCTAAAGCTTGTTCCATTCAGCATTGAGAATAGAAATAAAATTTTGTGCTCATGCTTGTTTGGGGCTGTTCCATATATCTCATAGGAGGCTCGTAGTAATCCCATGAGAATGTCGTCATGTCCCAGAGGAAAATACTGAGGCCCTAGGGTGACAGTGACTGGTCAGCATCTCAGTGAATGAAGGAGTTGGGACCCAGACCAAATCCAGAGCTCTTTCCACCCATAGATTCTGGCAGGTAAACTCTAAAACTTAGTTTTGGTGGAAGTTGCTAAAATATTCTGAATATTCTCTACCTCCTTCAACAGAAGGTGTTGGACTAAAACTGAGTCTTTCCAAGTCCCCTATTGTCGGACTATTCCATCCTGCCAGACTGTGCTGTAATGTAAGCACCAGTTGCCACTTCTGCTGTCCGTGTGCCTCTCAGAGTCCTTTTAACTGCCCACTTCTGTCTGTGCCCCTTCCCATTTCAGCAGGCTCAGAACTTGAACCACCAAGGATGTGAAAACTGTGTTAAGTAAGAGTCACTAAAGCTGAGGGGAAGATCTGAGGAGGAAAGGCGGCTTTTACTTGTAGATGCTGTTTGTGTCCTGGGATTGAGGCCATCAGAGGCCCGTCCATGGAAGATGGGCTATCACTGTGTGCCCTTGACAGATGGAATACATGGGGCAGAACTGACTGGGAGGCAGTAGAAGAGGGATCCTGCCTGTTTCCCACCATCTTTTCTCAGCATCCCTCAGGTTATCTCAGCAAATTCATAACTGTCCTAGGCCAAGAAAGGTTAGCCAACCAGATCTAACTGTTTAGAGAACTGCCTTTGCGAAGCACCTTGCCTTTCCTGCCCAAATCCCCAGGCTCGTGGAGTTGGGGTGTCAGAGAAGCAGCTAGAGGAGGGCAAGGGAATGAAATGTGCAGACAGCCTCCCAGATGTTCTATACTGCTGCTGTTACCAAATTAGGATGTGCTATAGCAGCAGCAGGGAGATATTTTTATAAATAAAGGCAGTTGTCACAGCTTTCTTTGATCCCAGTTGCCATAGGTGTTGAGTGACAAGCCCCCAAGCTGTCAGCCTGTCAGGCAGTGCCAGACTTGTCCTGGGTACTCTCTCCACATCTGGCCACAACTGGGAAGCAGGAAGGATTACACATCCCATAAATATGAAACATCTAAATCAGGCTTTTTAAAAAAGTCACTATTAAAAACCTCCACGCAGTTTCAAGAACTTTGCACTTGGAGGTAGGGAAGGTTGGCCCAGGAGCAGGAATTGAGAAATGCTTATGAGTTCAATTCCTCTTTCTGATGTCAGGAACTAGGCGAGTGCAAATGACTCTTGGCTGTTTCTTTGCTGTCAGTGAAGCTGACATTCCAAAAATTCTGCCCCCGCCCAGTGCCTGCTGGTTTATCCGTTTTTCTGAGCTGCAGAAAGGCCAAATGATTCAGCTTTTCGGGTGGAGAGGAGACCAAGTTCAGGAAACCCTGGGGACAGCTGGGTGGTGGGGATGGACTTTTTGTTCCCAGACGGAGGGTGTGTTTGGGCCATAGTTGTTCAGTTGAGGGAGGCCTGTGCACGTGGGGCAGGTGAGCTGCTCTCTCTGGGACCTTTCCAGGTCCAGGCATCTTTCCCCAGGCAGCTTCTTTCTCTGGATGCAGATAGGAAGGGACCTCCTGGAATCTCACCCTGGGTCAGGCATTCAGTCCAGCAAACTAGTCCAACATGTGTCCCTCTTGAGGGCTGCCTTTCACAGCATGCTGTAGGGAGAACCAGACACATACACAGCCCAGGGTAGAGAGAGATGCCCAGCAGGGAGTTTGGACTGCTCTTCCCCATGGCAGGGTGGCCCTTGTACCTCATATGGTGCCTGTGCCTGGCAGGTGCTCTGTGGATGGGGGACCTCAGGAGAGAAAGAGCACCAAGGCTCAGGTGTGGGGGTGTGGCAGGAGAGCTTCCTGGAGCAGGTGGCTCTTACTAGCCCTTGTGTGGAGTGGAGGAACTTGGAAAGGATTGGAGTCTAGGGGTTGGAAAGAGATGCTTGGAAGCAAAAATGGGAAAAGACACTTAACTGAACCTGAATGGGAAAGATCATGCCACCCTGGCCATCTATCTGTTCCCCTTCCCAGACAGCCCAAATAGAGCAGGTCAGTGGTTTCTTGGCTATACAGTCATCTCTTTTGAAAAATACGGATGCCTGGGCTCCATCCCCCAGACGTCCTGATGAAATTGGTCTGAGATGTTGCCTGGGCATTGGGGTTTTTAAAGCTCCTAGGCTATCATGGTTGAGAAGCTCTGGTATAGAGGGGAGGTTCTCAAACTTTTGCATACAACAGAATCGTCAGACTGTTAGGCCCATTCACCTGTGGCTATGATTTAGTTGGGAGGGGGTAGATAGGGCCTGAGAATTTGCATTTCTAACTAGTTCTCAGGTGATACTGCTGCTGCTGGCCCAGGTGCCACACTTGGAGGACCACTGAGACACAGCAACCTGTTACTAAGGCAGGGATCACCAAGCCTCTAACTGTGGCTGGAAGGAGTATGGTGTGCTAGAAAGAGCTCTGGCTTGGGAGGTAGGAAGTGGCTTTGAGTTTGGCCCTACCCCTTACATTTGTGTCTGTGCCCCTTGAGCAAATCAGTTTGCCTCCAGGCCTCATTCTCTTCCTGTATACAGTGAGGCAAATACTGGGGCTCTAGGCTTTCAAGATGATTGAGAAGCTCAGGAGAATCAGAGAAACAAAAGTGCCTGCTAAGTGTCAGGGGTTCTTAACATATGCAGATTATCATGGAGGGAAATCAGGGCATTTCCTCTGCAAACGGTTGAGTCACTGCCTCTCAGATACTCCACTAAAAACTGCAGACACCAAGGCGGTCCCTGGTGGGTGTTCTTGTTGGCTCTCTGAGTATGTCCAAGAGCAAGCATGTCCTTAACTTGTTGGCCAGCCTCTACGACAGCTCTCCCCTCCAACTCCCCCCTCCAAATCCCACTCCTAGGGCTTGCTTCTTCCCTGGATGCTCAAGGGTAAGAATGCAGCGCACTGAGAAGTTGTTCCAGCTGAGACTCCCCTGGAAGAGGAAGGAATTGACCATCCCTGAGTGGGGAGCCGGTCCCAGGCAGCTTGCTGGAAAGGCACCTGTTGGGTGGAGCTCCGATGGAGAAAATACTCCAGTGCCAGGGCTGGTGGGCAGGAATGCAGTCCAGCCAGTGTCCAAGGGTAGCCTAGAGGAGGCTGCCCACTGTCTTCTTGGTGATAAGGCCTCAGGGTGGCAGGTTAGTTGGGGGATTGCTTTTGAAGGAACTCTTGCCCTCTCCATTGTGCAGGCCATGGAAAGTGGCCTCTCCACCTAGCCAAGGGTCAGCAGAGGAAGATGCCAAGTGGGGAAGTCAGTTCAGGATTACTGTGGTAAAGGCAGGGTGTGCAGCCCAAATGTGCCTAGTTCATACTTCCTTCTGTGGCTCTGCCTGGAAAGCGTTTTCTTTTTTCCCCCTCATTTTGTGATATCCTGCTCCCTCTTCTAGGCTACTTCTTCCACAGTTCTCTCCATGTGGCCTCTGGGCCTGCGTGGACCCCCAGGTACCCTTCCAAAGTCTCTCCAGCTTCTGCTGTTTCCTCCTTTGGCCTTAGGCCTTTGAGGCAGCCCTGCTACCTACCTCCAGGCTGGGTGCCCCATATCTCATGTGGATGCTGAGCCTTGAGGGCCTCCTTCCAATCAGCATGGACTGAACACTAATCTACTTACTTAAGTCTGACTACCACATCTTGGCAATTGATTGGCAGCCCAAGGTTGCCTTTTGATTGAGTGATGCCTTCACTGAATGAGATCAGGGTCTGAGGTGGGGCCTGCGTGTGTGAGGGTCTGGGTGTGTCTGGTTCTCACCAATTCTTGTCCTCTCTACCTCCCTCCCTAGGACGAGCAGAAGTGTGTGGAGACAGTGGAGCTAGGCAGCTATGAGAAGTGCCAGGACCTTCGTGCCCTTCTCAAGCGGAAACACCGCTTTATCCTGCAGCGATCCCCGGGGAACAAGGTAGGGCTATGCCCAATGCTGCCTGACCTCTCTCCAGGGTTGGTTTGGGAAGATCACCCCGGGAAGGCTCTCTAAGGCAGGCCAGGGCCCTGGGTAGCCTCTGGACGGTCTCCGAAATGTGCCTGAGGCTCAGACCCGGGGCGGGCATAGGTTGGACCTTTTACTCATTGTGGCCCGGAGTCTCCCAGCTCCTTGTTGATAGGAGATGCATTTAGGGCACTGCTGAGAGGTATGGTCCTTTCTCCCAGGCTCTCGGGCCTCCTTACCAGGCTGTAGTTGGAGGTGGGGCCCTTGGCCTGCCCCCATATCCTGGACACATGAGGCACAGAATTGAGACAGGAAAGCTGGGGAATGAGGCCCTCAGCTCAGCAAGCCTGTAATACCCTGATATTGACTGGGGTGGAGGGGAGCCTGTGACCTCCATTTCATCTCAGGCCTTCGTGGGTGGGCCACCCCTTCTGCCTCCATCCTGGACTCAGTGCTCAGAGACCTGCAGCCCCACACCTTTCCTCCCTTTGCACTTTCCCTTTCTTGGCTGAAGCTGGAGAAGGTCTCTTTCCTGGGAGGTTCTTCCCCTGGGACGCGCTATGTGTACAGATGATGCTTTCTGTTCACACCACATTTCTCTGGCAGGGAGTCTGGGAGGGTGTTGATGCATGGTATGGTTTCACAGATGTCAGGAGGGAGTGTAGATTTGAGGCTGGCGTGAACAGCACCTCTCCAGCTCGCGCCCATCTGCAGCTGGGCCACGCCTCACCCCAACCCCTGCACATCATGCGGAGCCTTGCAGAGTGAGGCTGAGTCACAGAGGCTGGGGGTTGGGGAGCATCTGGTCTGGGCCTGCGGGAGGCCATTCTGTTCTTCCCCAGCTTTCAGGGCCAGGAGCCTAAGTCCTCTGAAGCCCAGGGTTCTGGGCCCTGGAAGAGGCTGTGATGTGTTACTCACTAACCCTTTGTCCAACTGTGAGTGGGTGGGGCACAGAGGCAACTATGGAGCTTTGGGAACTGAGGAGTGAGTCCAGGTTTATGGTGCTGTGACAGTTCATGGGGCTGGACCCAGGTTTCACTTGACATCTGCTGCTTACGGTTCTTAGGAAGAGGAGAACTATATTATGGTTTTTCAGTCCCGTTAGCCTCCTCCCTGGAGACCTACTTTCCTCTCTGAATAGGCATTGTCATTGTGTGTGTAAGTGAGTGACATGCAGAGCACGTTATGTGTGGAGATCTGGCACGTACATGTGTCTGTGTGTCTGTGTGTATCTTTATATGCAGGTGAGTGTTCACCCGACCATGGGTCTATCTGGGTCTTTGTCTCTGAGTGAGCTTATGTGGATGTGGGGGGATAGGGCTGTGCTTCTCTGTCCTCTGCCAGTGCTGTTCTGTGGGCCGCCTCCTTTCCCCAGCTTTAACAATCAGCTGATGGTGGACTTAGAGGGGTCGGGCTCAGCTCAGGGTGGGCCATCACCTTCAGAAGGGCCTGTTTGTGCAGCTGCATTCTTAGCTGCTTTGGCCAGCACCCTCCTTTCCACCACACAGTCTGCCAAGAGTTCAGGTTGGCTCCGGGTAACTCTAGGAACAGGATGATAAGTTGAGGAGATGGGGCTACAGAGCAAGCAGTGGGGGCTGCAGGATGGTGGGAGGAAAGCACATCTGGTTCCACTCCCCCTGACTCTCACCACCTGAGGAACTACTATAGAGAGCAGGGCTCCCCAGAAATCAGATAGTGCACCGCCCAGAGCAGCATGTCCCCCACATCCTCTCACCCTCCTTTTCCTATCGCCCTGGGTGTTCCCCATCCTCAGTGAGGCCATCGGCTGGCCAGGAGGTCACATGACCCTGGCTGTCTGGTCCTGAGGCTGCCTTTTTTTTCCCCTCTAATCAAATAAACAAAGACTCCAGTGTCTTGCATGTCCCTCTCCCCCTGCCTCCCATCCCCACGCCCTTGCCATGAGGTCACAGGCGGACGCTGCCAGGAAGCAGGGTGGCCTAGCTGGGCCTTGCTGCCTTGCTGGTCTTGGCCAGCTTGGCCCGTTCCTCTTTCCTGTTGCCTCTCTCCCCCTCCCCTTTTTTCCTCCCTGTCATTTTGTCCTCCCTCCCCCCTTTCCCAGGTCATGTGGGCCCATTCTGTGGCCAGTCCTGTTTGCTGTGAAATTCGTAGCAGCGCCTGTGCCCCTGGGGCTTCTTAGAAGGGCTTGAGAGGGACCTGTGCGGACTGTGGCTCTCTGGGACACAGGGCCAGGGGTGGGGCAAGAGGAACAACTTCTTGGTTTTCCATCTGTACCCAGTCTGGTTAACAAGGGTTAACAGGGTCCTTAGAGTGGGACTGGGTCTGATTTAACCATGTATTCCTCTCCCAGGGGATCCCTTTGGCTAGTGTGTAGGTCTTTCTGAGGCCTTCTCCCTCACAGAGCAGAAGAGAACAGAGGCTGACCCCCTTCCAACCCCTAAACCTTTCTTAGGTGGGCTGGCTGGTGGGGAAGGACTACAGCTTGGGTTGGGCACAGTGGTTCTGATCTTGTCCCATTGAGGCCCCAACTAGTGCATAGGCCTGTGCATTGTGGGTTAGTGGGACTAGAACTCTTTTAGCTTGACTCCCAGGCCAGTGCTCTTTGTCTGGCCTGCTCTTGCTCCATCTGTGGCTGAGTTCAAGTATATGCCTCTGCAGCTCACTGGCATGCTAAATCCTGCACTAA
Source organism: Spilogale gracilis (assembly GCA_004023965.1). Classification (NCBI taxonomy): domain Eukaryota; kingdom Metazoa; phylum Chordata; class Mammalia; order Carnivora; family Mephitidae; genus Spilogale; species Spilogale gracilis. The sequence continues at coordinate 51,180 of PITA01003899.1, forward strand.
GCAGGGGCCCCACCATCTCAGGGCCTCCAAGAAGGAGCAGCAGCTGGGCTCCAAGGGGCTGGCCCTGGGCCCCCTTTCTGGCAGCCCCTGTCACAGGATTGGGTGGGTCTTTGCAGAGCCTGGATGGAACTGCTGTCCTTCCCTGAGCCCCCTACAGCCCTGATGGCTGGGCTAAGAGACAGTTGCCAAGGTGCCCTGGGGTTTCTGACTTAACTGCAGATCTGCTGCCAGGATCGAATTTACCCTGGTCATGCAAATGAGTATTTGGCTGTGCCTGGCATGGGGAGGTGGGTGGGACCCAGGGCCCTGTATGAGGAGAAGGAGGCAGCAGCCAGGAGGAAGTTATATAACGAGGATGCTGCGGGGGCCAGGCGGACTGTGGTGTTACATAACTTGGAGGGTGGCGGGAGGGAAGGCGCTATCTAACACCAGGGTGGGGGATGGGCAGGCTGGCAACCTTCCCGACCAAGAACTAGGGCATCTTGAGGTCAGAGTGGGCAGTGGCCCAAAAACGGGGCAAGGGAGGGAACTGTGGGTCGGTTCATTCATTTGTTGGCTCATTCAACAGTTTACTGAATACCTACTGTGTACGGGGCCCTGGCTTTAGTCACGTTTAATTCCCTTAGCATTGCTTTGGAGTAGGCATGATCCCTTTATCCAGATTAAGAAACTGGAACTGTTTTGTCAGAAGGCAGGCAAGGGTGGTAATTCCTGTTACTGAGCACTCACTCTGTGCCGGACTTCAGATCCAACACTTTCGATACATATTTGATCTTTACAGCTCCATGAGGCAGGTTGTGGCGGTCTTGGCCTTTTGCAGATGAGGGGACTGAGGCTCAAGGTCAGCCAGCTGTAAGTCGTGTTCTGTCCAGTTCAGGGCCTTAGTGCTATGATGTCCACCATGCAAAGTGGCCCCTTAGTGTGTGCGGCCTTGTTACATTTTCTGTCTGACCTCAGAGCCAGACAGGGAGGGGGCTCTCTGAGCTGCCCTCTGATTCTTTTTTTAACCCAAGATTTAAATTTCTTTTTTTTTTTTTTTTTAAGATTTTATTTATTTATTTGACAGCAAAACACAGTGAGAGAGGGAACACAAGCAGGGGGAGTGAGAGAGGGAGCCTGATGCGGGGCTCGATCCTGGGTCTCCGGGATCATGACCTGAGCCGAAGGCAGTCGCTTAACCAACTGAGCCACCCAGGCGCTGCTCTTTTTATATTTTTAAGTCTTCTCTACACCAATGTGGGGCTCAAACTCACAACCCTGAGGGACGCCTGGGTGGCTTAGTCAGTTAAGCATCTGCCTTTAGCTCCCAGGATCGAGTTCTGCATCAGGCTCCTTGTTCAGCAGGGAGCCTGCCTCCCCCTCTGCCTTCCGCTCCCCTTGCTTGTGCATGCCTACTTTCTCTCTGTCTCTCTCTTTAACAAATAAATAAAATCTTAAAAAACAACAACAACAACAGCCCAACACCTTACAGCCCTGAGATTAAGAGCCTCACACTCCACCAAATGATCCAGCCAGGTGCCTCTCTGATTCTAATGTATGAGCTGGGAACTCCAACCTGAGATGAAAAGGGACCCCTCAGGTGGGGTGAAATGGGGTGGGGTGTAGAGTCAGGAGTCATGGGATTACCTTAGGTCACCTTGGCCAAGTCCCATCCCATTGCTAAGCCTCTGTTTCCTTATCTATATGATGAAAGGGTTGGGATTGAACCCCAGTGCCCTTTCTCTTGTATAGTCTATAATTCAAGGCCAGAAAGGAGATCCTGGGACTTTTTCACTTGGCTAGGGCTGAATGGGGGGCCCTGGGGAACTGCATGTGGCCTTGGTTCCAGGGGATCTTCACCAATGGACACCCTTCACACCTGTCACTTCTGTCACTATACTGAGCTTGGTGTGGATGTACACTGGGACAACTCCTACTTTATGGAGAAAATGGGCAGCTGGTCTGGGGAAGTCAAATGGAGTAAGACCAGATCCTGGCTCTTTCCACAGGGCAAGGTAGATTCCAATCCTGATCTCTATGACAGTATCATACTGACAGCCAGCCCCTTCTCTGCTGGATCTGTCCCCTCCCCTCCCCTAAAGCCCCATGTCAGACCTGTTGTGGGGGTAATTTCAGTTTGCTTCTGGCTAGCTGTGCCAGGGCAGACTTTGGGACCTGGGATGGGAGACTTCCTTAAGACCCCAAATATGAATTCTCTTAAACTTAATCTGCCATCCACTCGGTCCATGCCCCATGCAGGTCAGCGACATCAAATTTCAAGCAACCAGCGGGGAGGAGAAGGAATCCTGGATCAAAGCCCTCAATGAAGGGATCAACCGAGGCAAGAACAAGGCTTTTGATGAGGTGCGATGCAGTCCTGTGGGTGACTCTGTGTCTTTTTCCCACCATGTGTGATGTCAGAGAGGATCCTGCCTGCCCTACCTCAGACAACCTCTCGATTATTATGTTACTGCTGCACACACTGGGACATCTACTATTATTGCCTCACTTAACACTCACAACACCCCTCAGAGTAGATGACAGCGTACCCACTTTAAAAATGAAGAAACTGAGGTGTCAGTAAATTAAGTAATTTGTTTTAAATTCAAAAGTGAGTAAGTGATAGAGTAGAATTTAACTAGTGGCAGCCATGCAGCCTTTCCAACTCAGTCTCAGCTGAAAACAACTGGTAGGCCCAGGCCAGAGGTCTGGGGGACTGAGCTGAGAGCTTTCAGTCAAGTCCAGGCCAGGCTTGCTCTGGCCTTGGGCCTACCCATCTGATGGCAATGACCAGCCAGCCCTCTGTACTGTAGTGTGAACTGTGGCAACAGTGGTGGTGATCAGGCTTTCAGTTGGCAGGGTATCCCATGGGCCCAGATCTCCTAGGGAGGATTTGACATCATAGATTTGTAGCTGTTTGGGTTAAAATGGATCTGGGGGCCACCTGAACTGACCCCTTAGATTGCAGAAGACTAAGACCTGAGGGAAGGAATCTTCCCAAGCAAGTCCCTCCTAACACCCAGGTCCCTGATTCACAGCCATGACTCCTATGTCAAGTTTTATGAGACTGTGTTATGCTTAGCCCTTTACTAGCTGGAGAAAATATCCCCATTTTGTGGGTGGGGGTGATGGGACATTTCATAGATGTTGAGGCCACAGAAATGACTGGCTCTCAGCCCACAGATTTGGTGGAGCAGTCAGGAACAGAAACTGTTGAACCTCGCCCCTGCCCAGGGTGGGATATGACCTTGAGAATGACCTAAGGGTTAAAGAATCTTAGCCACAGTCCCCATCAAGGATAGGCTGCACTGGGGTTCAGAGTCTGGATTTCCCATGCAAATCTTACTTACTTTTGCTTCCCAGCTATTCCTGACCATCTTTTCTTACCATCAGAGAGGATATGCTCTCCTCTTGACACCCTGGCCCAAATGGGAAGAGGCCCCTGCTCTTTCCTGAGCTTTGTGCAACCTGGGAGAATGACTAGGACCATTTTTGGGAAGGCAGGCACCAGGGGATCATGGGCTGCCTCCTCCCAGCTCCCCTAGCTAAGCATAACAGCAGCCTCACGGCTGTTTGCATATATTTGCGGTAGACTGAAGGGCAAGGGCTCATAGCCCATATGCAGGCAGGAAAACTGAGGCAGAGAGGAAGAGCCTCAGACTGCCGAGAGATGACAAAGGCAATGTAGGAACAGGAAGAAAAGCAAAGTCTTTTGCACAGGGAGATTCCTCAAAGAAAAGGCCAGTAGTGCGGCCCTGCCCCTCCAAAGGGAAGATGAAGGTGTAGACCCTGCCTCTGAGATGGGTTAATGCTTGGGCATTCATTCCTCTCCCTGGCAGTCACCAACCTTAGTCCTTCTTACCAGGTGAAAGTGGACAAGAGCTGTGCCCTGGAGCATGTGACACGGGACCGGGTGCGTGGGGGCCAGCGGCGCCGGCCACCCACAAGAATCCACCTGAAGGAGGTAAGACTTTGCCCCTGGCTTAGACAGGTAGGAGGTCAGTTGAGCCTAAGATCCCAGCTCCTTAGGGTGGCAGCCAAGTTCAGGGCCACCTTTTTACCCAAGGACTCTTGGGAGTTGGGGCTTACTGAGTGGTATGCAGGGTGTCTGTGTGTGGAAGCTCATGTGTTATATGAGCTTGGGGGGTAGATATGGCGGCTTTACTTGTTGAGTTTGCACACTGGCCTTATCCAGAGTCAGTACCCAAGGGAAACTGAGACCCTGAGGCTAGTCCTGCCTCTCAGAGTTCAGCTTCCACTTGGAGAAAAGACCCATCTGCAGACCTTTGCAAGCAGAGCTGTGTCTAGCTTCTGTACAGAGAAGGGCTCTGAGAGGCCAGGCAGGAGAGACCATAGAGGGCCCATTGGCACTTGAGCCGACCCTTGAAGGATGAGAAGGGTTTCAGTTGGCACACTTGATGGGAGGGACCCCCCTGGCCGAGCGAATGACCTGAGCTGAGGCAGAAGAATTTGGGGTGTACCGAGTCCCTTTGATGGGGTGATGGGTCTGGGAAGGTGGGTTGAGGATAGGAAATTGTGGAGGCCCTGAATGCTGGAGCAGGGGATAGAATGCACGGGTGGGTGCATTCCAGAGATCAGTTAAGGGCCACGGTGCAGTGGGTTGGGTTGAGGGAGGGAAAGGCAAGGAGCTAAGAAGAGGAAGGAGGTGGGCCCTCCAGACTCCAGGAGGGGATGAAAAGGTAGGGGATAGTGGGAGAGACACTGGGAAGCAAGAGCCATCTGGGTTTGCCACTGAATACAGGGCTAGGGGAGGCAGATCAGATAGAGGGGAGGCTGGTCCAGAGGTGGACCCAAGCCTGCTGACTGGGTGAATGGAAACTTGGGAATAGGGAATTTGGGAGAAGTTATGACAGGGATAAGGGATAAGTGAGGGATAAGGGAGGATCCCTTTTTCAGACCAGTGTTGCTGATGGGGGTGGATGTTGTGGGGAAAGATTTTGGAGGCCAGGAAAGAACCTTAGTAAATGCTATGTTTGGGTAGTGGGGGCCAGGCAGTAGAGAGCCAAGGAAGAGGAAACCAGAGAGGCAAATGGCACATCTGTAGAGAAAGAAGGACACAGGACGTGGGGGTTATCAGCCAGGTTGGCAGCCACAAGTCACAAAGGCAGGACTGGGGAGAGGGGCAAGTGATGACATTTGCTGCATGAATATTCTCAGAAAAGGAGTTGGCTTAGGTTCGTCAAGGGAAACAGAGCTGGGGGTGCCGAGTGAAGAGGACCATGGTAGGGAAGAGGGAGAAGGGAAGGGGCCAAGGTCACTGGAGAGTTTGTTTTTGAAATGAGACAGCCTGTTCATGCCTATCAGCTGAGGGAATAAAGCCTGCAGAAGGAAAGACTGACATAATCAGAGAGAAAGGGAGTGCCTAAGGTGGAGGGCTAGGTGTTAGGTGAGGGCTGGCCTTGGAAGCAGAGACCCTCTGAGAAGAATTCAGGGAGGGACTCATGTCCCAGTGACTGAGTGAGGTGTATGTGTTGGTCACTCAGTGACCCTGTGGGCATGGTAAAAGGGAGTGGGAGTCCCAGCCAAGACCCCCACCACGAGGGACCTTGGAGACACGTCCTGCCCAGCCGTGCTCCAGGACCTCTGAGACTCCCTGGGAGGGTCTCCATCACCATGGAGCTGCTGGGTGTTCCTGTAGGTCCCTAGGGCCAGGTGAGGGGGCAGCTGCCTACTTGATGCAGCTGTCCTCCTCTGGTGGTCAGCTGTGGTTTGGGGCCACATCTGACAGCATGAGGAGAGTAGGCACTGGCTGCGAAGCAGCTGGGCGGGCAAAGGCAGCAGAGATCTGGGCTGGAGGGCTGGGTGTGAGGCTGGCAGATCAGACAGCCGTCTCTAGGGAGGGGAAGCAGAAATGAGTGGGCTAGAGACAACTCAGGAGACCATGTATGAGTCCTGGTCCCATTGTCCCCCTGAGTGAATGATGGCACAGACGGAATCCTTCCAAGGCCAGACAGCCAGAAAGGAGCCAGAAACAGAACTGGAACCATGTCCCCTGCTGCCCAGGCCAATATAGTTGCCACTAAAAAGCAGTCTTTTTCACAGACTGGGGCACAAAGAAGACTAGGCTCTGACTTCCTGGCTTGTGATTCCAAAACAGGGAGTTCAGTGGAAGTGAGGGAGAGGAGAGGATTCATCAGCGAATCACTTTAGCTTCTAATCATGTGGCCTTGGAAGCCAGGGCAGAGAGTGGGGGGTTGGGGGCCTGGCTAGCCTGGATGGGAGGGCTTGAGTATCCTTATGGGTGGACACATCTGACCCAAACACCAGTTATTCAAGATGATGCCCATATACTGTCCCCTACCAGGTAGCCAACGCAGCTTCTGATGGGCTTTTGCGCCTGGACCTCGAAGTTCCAGATAGTGGGCCACCGGTGTTTGCTCCCAGCAATGATGTCAGTGCAGCCCAGCCCCGGGAGATACTCAAGCCCCCTATGCCTCCTACCAAGCCTTCCCCAGCATCTGAAACGACCAGACTTGGTGACATCATGGAGACCTCTGCTGGGGAAGGAGCCCCATCCCCTGTCTCAGCAAGCTCCCCTGGGAGCCAAGAGGACTCAGAGACTGCAGTGCAGGAGGACAGTGGCTCTGAGCAGCCCCCCAACGGGGTCCTGCCTGATAAACTGAAAGTGAGCTGGGAGAATGCCAACCCCAAGGATCCCCCTGACTTTGAGAGTACAGAACTCCAGGTACCCTGCTCTGAGACTCCTGAGGCTGTGCCCAAGGAGGGTGGGAAGCCCCCTACACCCCCACCCAAGATCTTATCAGAGAAACTGAGAGCCTCCATGAGTGGGATGGGGGTTTCTGGGCCAGCCCAGAGTCCTGAGGCCTCTGAGACCTCTGCCCCAGACCCAGCAGAGATCTCGGTGAATGGCATGGATGATAGTCCCGAGCCCATCAAGCCACCCCAGGCCTCAGGTGTCCCAGAAACTACCCCAGAGGATACAACAACACCTACAGCACTGCCCCGCTGGGACCTGCCATCTCATTTCCATCCCCGCTGTTCTTCCCTGGGGGACCTGCTTGGGGAACGCCCACAGCGCCCACGGCAGCCTAGAGAACGACTGTATCGGGCCCAGCTGGAGGTGAAGGTGGCCTCAGAACAGACAGAGAAACTGCTGAACAAGGTGCTGGACAGTGAGCCGACCCCCGTAAGTGCTGAGACATTGCTAAGCCAGGCTGTGGAGCAGCTGAGGCAGGCCACCCAAGTCCTGCAGGAAATCAGAGATCTGGAAGAGTTAAGCCAGGAAGCACCTGGGCTACAGGAGAAGCAGAAAGAGCTGGTGACGCTCTATAGGAGAAGTGCACCCTAGGGCCTGCCGGGCCAGGGCATGGTCCCTCCTAGCCCTCCCAGTCCATCATTGACCAACCCTGCCAAGAAATATGCTTCTGTCAGGCTGCAGAAGGGCCATCAGGCATGTTGGCGGTATGGCCAGGACCTGCAGAGATTCCTGGCATCCTTCCCGCCTTGCCCTGGCCCGTGGGGCCAGGTGCCACCCAGGGCCACTATCTGGGTATCTGACTCAGCCTCTAGGCTCTGGGCTTAAGCTGGGAGCACATACTTGGTTGCTTGCATGGTTCTGAACTGCCCCAGGGCTTTAGCACAGCGCTTGGGGTTTCTGGGGGTGACATCATCTCTGCTTCCCACCCCCAGTAGTTTACATTCCTGACTTCTGAATAGAGCACAGCTGAGCCCCCCTGCAACTCCCACATCCAGATGTTCCCGGGCAGAGAGCCTTATGGCAGAGGCAGCTCCAAGCCGTAAGCAACTGTCCCCACCCACCTACTGCAAGCAGCTGCCAAGGCCTTGGGTCCAAGCTCTAGGCCCTCAGCTGAGTGAGACCTGGAATCCAGCTAGGGCCTGTGCCAGCAGGTGGGAGGCAGCTGTGTGAGAATGCCATTGGATGTGTGGCTCCTCTTTGGGCCTGTTTCCTATTCTGCAGGCCTTTCCCTCTAGTGAGCTGTGATTGGAGGACTCCAGAGTGGAGGAGAAACTCAAGGGTCTCCTAGTCTAGTCTCTACCCCTGGACCAGCCTGTGTCCAGCCTTGCACATTCCTGTAGAGGTGAGCCCGAGAATGGCTATGATGTGAACATCAGAAAATCCTGTATATACTTCATTATAAATCAGCCTTCAGAAGAGAAGCCACCTCAACTTCGGTGCCTCCCCAGGATTTATATCTGGGTCTCTGGTTCCTCCTCAGCCCAAACAGGTCCAATGTCCCAATCATTTGTTTAAATGATGGGGGTATTTGGGGCCTGAAATAATTTCCCTTTTCCCTATTTGCCCCACCCCTCTGGCTCAGGCCCCACATGGACTGTTCCTCCTTAACTTCCTTATGGAACGGGCATTTTCTTCTATCCCTTTCCTGGTCCATGCTTGCAGCTGGGCCTCCCCCTCTCTGTCCCAACCCCCTCTCCCTATCCCCCCACAGGTGTCCCTGGCTCTGGGAACATAACCAGTCTCTGTCTAGGTGCAGAGCCCCCTGATGGCCACAGCTACTCTCCTTGGGGCCTATGGGAGTAGGAGCAGCTTCTGACAGGTCTGTTCAGGGGGTTTCTGCATGTGCACTTTTATTTGACGAAAAAGGAGAAGGGAGGGTCACAGCTGCATGCCCTAGCCTTTCTGTCCCCTATCCCATCACCAGTCGTGCCCACTGAGACCTGCCAGTGCAGGTCAATGCCTTCTTTACTTTTACTTTGTTCTTGAGGATAATGGCCAGGGATCAGGAGGGGCAGATGCGTGCTGTGCAGCCTGTCCTGGGCAGAGTGGAGGTGGACAGCAGTGCTCTGACTCACGACGCCCCACTGATCTCCTCAAACTACACTCCATGGACAAAACTAGGTTCCCATGCCACAGTCTGCCTGTCTGTCTGCCTTCAGTATGAGAGCAAGGCCCCCTACAGTCTTCTCTTGGGGAACAGCTTTCCTCTACCAGCGGCCTGGGCTGGCTGGGGCTTTAGCTAAGTCACCTGTTTCCAGGGACTGGAGCCTCAGTTTCCTTCTCTGATAAGTGACCAGATTGAGCAAGTGGCTCTGGGGCCATCTCAGTGACCTAATGCCATTGGTTCCTATGGGATCCCCATGCTGTGGTGGCCTGGGCCCCAAGGGGAAACTAGCTTCAATGGGAAGGGTAGAAGGATGGGGAATATGCAGGGGCTGCCTTGCCTGCCTCCTTGAGGAGGATGGCATTCCATGTCTTCTGTCATGAAGCGCCTTTCTTGAAGTTTGGCAATAAATCCCTTTTTATGGAACTTCTTTGCTGCAAGCCTGTTTGTTAGTGTGGGGCTGAGCTCCTGGCCTCAAGGAAACAGAGGGTAGGTGGTGGTTGGTCAGTGGCAGCACCGGTCCTTTAAGCTTCATTCTAGGGCTCCCTTCCCATAGGCTGGGTCCCATTTTTGCTAAACTCAGCCAGTCCCTCCAATTTTATCCCCTCCCCACCCCTTTGTTTCTATAGGCTGGGAGCTAAGTGTCATAAGGAACAACACTTTTGAATTTTTAAACTATTTGGAAATTATTTCAAACAGAAAAGTTGCAAGAATAAATAGTACAAAGAACCATGTGTAATCAGATTGACCCAGTGGTTTATCTTTTGAGTGCTTTCTGTCTTTAACACACACACACACACACACACACACACACACACACACACACACGTAGTCCCCCCCTCCCTCGAATCATTGAGGAATTCATTTTCAGGATCTCTTATCCCTAAATACTTCAATGAGTATTTCCTAAGAGTAAGTATATTCTTTCATATAACCTTAATATGGTTATCAACTAAAGACTTTAACACTGGTGTACTTATTATTGCTCTTATTCCAGTTTTGTCACTCAATTCAATAATCTCATATTTTTCCTTCAGTGTAGGCTTAGATATTATATACATGTCTCTCTAGTCTCTTTTCTTTTTTAAAGATTTTATTTATTTGACAGATATCACAAGTAGGCAGGGGGAGAGGAGGAAGCAGGCTCCCTGCCGAGCAGAGAGCCCGATGTGGCCTTGATCCCAGGGTCCTGGGATCATGACCTGAGCTGAAGGCAGAGGCTTTAACCCACTGAGCCACCCAGGCATCCTCTAGTCTCCTTTAATCTGAAACATTTCCATAGCCTTTATCTGTCATGATGTGGATACATTTGAATAATACAGCCCCTCCTCCCCACCACCCTTTTAAAAAATATTTATTTTGGAGAACAAAGGAGAGAGGAGAGAATCTCAAGCAGACTCCCCACTGAGCACAGAGCCCAACATAGGGCTCAATCCCACTACCCCAATATCATGACCCGAGCTAAAAATTAAGAGTTGGGCACTCAACTCACTGTTCCACCCAGCCACCCCCTCACAACTTTTTCTTAGAACATCCCTCACTTGGGGTTTGTCACTGTGAGGTTTCCTCATAATTAGATCAAGGTCATGGATTCTCAGCCAGAAAATTGCATCGGTGATAGTAGGTCCTTCTCAGGGCATTGCATCTAGAGACATACGACCTTCATTCATCTCTCATTGCTGAGGTCAGTTTTGATCTCCTGGTCAAGGTGTCTGATTTTTCTACTGTATAGTTACGATTTTTTTCTCTTGCAACTAATAAACATTCTGGGAGATATTTTAAGACTGCACAAATGTGTTGCACCTCATCAAAATTTCCCTGTAGATTTAGGATTCATGGATGATGCTTACCTGAACAGGTGTTTTCTATGATGGTTCAAAATTATTCCAGCTGTTACTTGAATTTCAGAGCCTGTCCTGGTTAGGGGTGAGCCTGGGCCCTGCACACTTCACCCCTAATACATCTTAGCAGGATCCCAGGGCTTCACTGAGTGCTCTTTGGAAGCCCCTGGGCCAGTGTACAGAGATCCAGTTCAGACTGCCAAGGTTCAAGTCCCACTCAGAGACCTTGGTGAGTCTTAGCCTTGAAGACCTCAATTTACTCACCTATGAAAAGGAGATGTACCATGTCCCTACTCCTGAGGTGAAAAAGCACTGCTGTGCTCCCCAACAGCTGACTCCCTTCCTCCTGTGAGGGCTGCTGGACAGGCCCAGTGACCAACATAACAGGAAGCACCTGACCCAGAGCCTATTGACTGGCAATGACCCTTGAGACCTGCCTGAATTCCCCGGCCACTGGCCTCTGTGTCACAGCCATACTGAGCGGCCCGCAGAGCCGGGGGACCCTAGGGGAATCATTTCACCTTCACAGGTCCCTTATCTCTGAGAATGAACCAAGGTAAGGGAGAGGAACCCCTTTATTGGTAAGGGTGTCCCCTAACACTGCCCCAAGAATGAGGTCCCCTCTGCCTCTGGAAGGCCATCATGGAGAGTGCGGCCACAGAGAAGGTCTTGGTGGCCAACCACAGGGCTGAGGAAGAATACAGTGAGAACCTTCCTTCTGGTCTTGGGGGCTAGGGGCCTGTGTGGAAAAGAGGAGGCCTTTTTTTTTTTTTTCTTTTTTTTTTTCTTTTTTTTTGACTACGGCTGCAGTATCTCAGTGGCTTGAAATGCTGTGGGTAGTTACATTTTAAGGTTTTACAAACTACCAGGTGGCCACATTCTGACAAGACCCAGGACAGAGGGAGAGGGACTGTTGGGGGATGGGTAGCATCTAGATTGCCCCTCCCTCTGCCCCCATCTGAGCCTGGGCCCTGGAAGCTGTGTCTTTCTAGAGCCATCGCATTTTGTCCCACATCCAGGTCCTGTTCTCCAACATTTACTTTCATGTCCCTGACATAAGACATATCAGATAGGAGACTTGGCTGTCAGAAGAGGCCATATACATTCACTCAAATGGAGGTTTCTGTGTTGTTATGAGGACGGTCTGCGGGGGGAACATGAGGGGAGGTGGTAGAGAGATGATTGTGAACATTCCTCCCTGTTGTCATAATTTTATTAAAGGAACAAAAGTCCTGGAGGAAGTAGCCGGGTGGAATTAGAAAAAAGCATGATTTTAGATTTGGAGGCAGACACATCTAGATTCAAGCCCTAGCCATAAATGAGTGACCTTAGGCAAACTGCCTCAGTTTTTCCTGTCTATAAAATGAGCTAATTCTCCCTTTTTCACAGGGCTGCTGTGGAACACTTAGCCCATGGCCTGCCTCATAGACAACGTTTAAGAAACCCAGGGGCCTGGCTTCACAGGGTACATCCTATTTGGCAGGCCTACATTGACCTCCCATAGTCACCACAATGGGCTCTTGAGGAAGATGTATTTATGGTCACTCCATTTACAGGTTAGTAAACTGAAGTTTAAAACAACTTGCCCAGGAGACCACAACTTTGTGCCAGGACCTGGGATTTGATCCCCTGGGGTCCTGGCCTGGGGCTACCCTGGGCTTCCTGCTTTTTCTCTGGTGAGTCTGACTTCAGATGGATGCTAAGGGAACCTCTGGCTGACTTGGGGCATCCCCACCTTTCTGGCGCCTGGAGGATACCAGGCTGGCCAGGCTCTCCACCAGCCAGCCATGGCCCAAGGGAGAGGCTTAGGAGGCCCTTCCCTTATAAGGACAACAGATCAGCTATGATGAAACTTTTCTGCCTCCCAGCTGGGTGGGCGGAGGAAGGGAAATGACAGGCTCCAACAGCTACAGCTGAGCTTGGGCCTCTGCAGGAACTCGCCCACAGCCTCCCCTCTCTCCTTCCTGTGTTGTGCTGTGAGGGGCTTTCCAGAGGGTCCCACTGGCTGCAGAGGGGAGGAGGAGCCAGGGCCTGGGAGGCCACAGCCACTGGCCCAAGGAAGCGAAGATGCGCAAATGAGGCCAAGGGAAGGGACAGGACCCTTGAAGTCCCAACAGGAAGCACAAAGTCTTCAGACTGGTCAGGGCCATCTTAGGGCCCAGGAAAGAAGGCTGGAGGAAGCTCTTGGGGAAGTCTCTCTCTCACCTTGGCCCTCTCAGATCAAGTCATAAAAGCAGAGGGGGCTGGTCTGCTTGCAGCACAGCATAACCCTATTCCCCTCCTCCCATAGCAGTGTCCTTAGGGTACTGTCCTCCCCAACAAAAATCACTAGCTAACTATCCACCTGAGAAGCTAACCATGGAATCACAGCATAGCAGGACTGACAAAGATCCCGAGACCATCCAGTCCCTCCCACTGTTTTTTTATTTTTTTTATTTTTTTAAGATTTTACTTATTTATTCGACAGAGAGAGATGAAGTGAGAAAGGGAACACAAGTAGGGAGAGTGGGAAAAGGAGAAGCAGGCTTCCCATTGAGAAGGGAGCCCGATGTGGGGCTCCATCCCAGGACTCTGGGATCATGATATGAGCCCAAAGCAGACGCTTAACAACTGATCCATGCAGGTGCCCCTCCTCCCACTGGTTTTAGAGAGGAGGAAGTAACAACAGCTCAGTGGGAGGACTTGAACTTGCCCATCGGTTCTATTAAAATGTGTGTGTGTGTGTGTGTGTGTGTGTGTGTGTGTGTGTGTGTGTGTGTATCACATATTTAAATTGGGAAGAGGGGCTTTCCCTTGGTTTCCTTTAAAAGTTTCTTTTTTAAGAAATCCCAACATGTTGACTGAATAAAAGGATAAAGGACTTGTTCTAGCTATGGGGATTGGTGCTTCCCTGGAGACCACGTCTGGGGTTGGCAGTGGGGTGAAGCCCTAGGCCAATGGAGAACCAACTATGGCAGCTGGCCAATCAGTCTGACACTGCTGTGCACAATTAGTGTAACCTGAAGCAGGTGCTCAGCCTCTCTGAATCTCAGTCTCATCTCTCCCAGCAAGGTGATGTCGAGGATAAAATTAGACAATTTATATAAAACTCAAGGCCTAGCAACAGTAGGGGCTTAGTAAATGGGTAACACTATTGTATGCTGGGCACCTACTTTATATTAGGTGCTGTGTATTCCAAGAAAAAGGGCTTCTTCCCCATTAGATGGGCACATTCTGCAGCGGCACAGAACAGAGCTCAGTAGGCTTCCCCTGCTGAGGGAATCGGATAAGCCTCATGGAGGAGATGACTTTTGTCTGCATCTTGAAGGAAGAGTAATACCAATCAGAGCAACTGGGGAGGGCACCTGAGAGAGAGGGAACAGCAGGCTACTGGAGCTAAAGCAAATCCTTTGTATAGTATCCTGGAGGAGGAGGTGCTGAGGGAGGGGTGGAGGATGGGGATATGGCTGGTGGGGTGGGGGAGGTGGGAAGGCAGAAGGCAGAAGGTTGTGATGTTCACCCAGAAAGCTTGGACTTTGTCCTAAAGACTAAGGGGAGTCATGCGTGGGTTTTAAAGAGGGCAGACACAGGCTGTGGGCTGGAGAATGGAGGCAGCGAGACCAATTAGGAGGTGGACAAGATGTAGAGGGGTGGGGGCTTGAGCTGGGACAGCAACACAGAAGGTAGAGGAGTAGAATCTTTCTAGGAGGTAGAGTGGGGGGTTTGGGGTCTTGTGGATATGGGAGGACTGGAGTGGGAGGGAGGGAAATCAATGACCTATAGGATACTTGGGCTATGAAGGTGCCCTTTCCTGAGACGGGGAGCATGGTGGGGAAAGGCAGGTTAGGGAGAGAATGGCAATTGTATGTGGGGTCCAGTGAACTACCAGAACTGAGTTGGAGCAAATCTAAAGATCATGGGCATCTAGACAGTGGGTGATTGAAACCACAAGTATGGCAGAATTATATCTTAGATGTTGTAGGATTAGATTTGAGTGTGACTTACAAGAGGCCATGGTGTCAGAAGAGTTCATCAGAGACCAAAATCTGAGCCCTGGGAGAGTTAGGCCAAAATAACAGTGATATTCATGTGAGTCAAGTCCAACAGTAGGGTCCATCCCTATTACAGCAGCTCTAAGGTCACTTGGGACCTCCTCCTCTCTTATTGTTCTGCTGTCTTATCACTTGACTTCTACTTCATGACTTGCCAGCAGCTCGGCTCCTGTCACATCACTTGTACTCTAACTGCTGGGAAGGGAGACGGGGTCATAAAGACACACACATTTTCCCTTCAAAGACACTTCCTGGAAGTTGCACTTCTGCCAACCTCTCACTGGCCAGATTTTAGTGAAATGGTCACACCTAGCTGCAAGGATGATCTTTCAGTCTCTTGGTCTTTCTTCCTGGTGACCGTGTGCCAACTAGAAATCAGGAGTCTTATTACCAAAAAAAACGGGGGGGGGGGCAGCTGGGTGGCTCAGTTGGTTGAGCGACTGCCTTCAGCTCAGGTCATGATCCTGGAGTCCCGGGATCAAGCCCCACATGGGGCTCCCTGCTCCACAGGAAGCCTGCTTCTCCCTCTCTCACTCCCCCTGCTTGTGTTCCCTCTCTCACTGTGTTTCTCTCTGTCAAATAAATAAATTTAAAAAAAAGGAAATAATGAATCTCTAGAGCAGCATTTCTCAGTGGGGGAGGCATGTTGCCCTCCAGGGGACATGTGGCAATATCGGGAGATGTTTTTGTCACAACTGGGAGGGTGGAGACCAGAGATGCTGCTAAACGTCTCACCATGCATAGGACAATCTCCACAACATTTGGCCCAAGGTTTCAGGGGTGCTGAGCTTGAGAAGCTCTGACCTACATGGACAATTTCTAGTCTCACTGGCTGAAACTAGGACAGCATGAAGATTGAGAGGACAAGTTGCTTGTGGCTACACAAGACACCTGTCCCTGTTAGGCCACAATATCAGGGCAGTTGAGCAGCTCAGACGTAGGTCCATTCCTTTGTTTGTTTATATTGGGCTCAGAAATGCAGAGTCTCAGGCTGGACTCTGAGGGAAGGGGCTTATTTAACACATGGGCATTTCTTTGCCCACCAGTCACTGAGTTGGCTGCTAGTGGGAGGAAGAGCTCCATAGTCTGGACCCCTACGGCCAGGCTCTAGTTCAGTCCCTTATTTACAGTGTGACACAATTAGGACTCTTCCCCCAGCCTCTTGGCTACAAGCCAGGGCTGGGTGGTCAAGGAGAGGCCCCTGGCCCTGAAGCCACAGAGAAGCCAGAGTGGATTTTCTGGCTTTGCTCACAGCACTGGGCTGGGCCTTTCTGTGCTTCTTCCCTCCCAGGCTGCCTTCCAACCAACTTAGTGTTTCTGGGCCCTCCCACCTCCATTTCCTTCCCGGCCTGTGGCCTTGGGCCTGAAGGGAAGCAGACGTGCCCCAGCTGTGGCCAATGCCTGGCCATGCTGAGGCTGGCCTGTGGGTCCCCAAAGTCCTTGGGATGTGGTATGGCCGAGAGAGTGCCTATCAGTGGGATTGGTGTGTGTGTGTGTGTGTGTGTGTGTGTGTGTGTGTGTGTGTGAATGGCTCTGTCTCTGGGGAGGGCTAGGGGAAAGATAGCCCCCAAGCCAGTCTGAACTATTTGGGGTCCTTAGTGCAGGTGAGCAAAAGTTTCTCCAGGCCAAACAGCCTGGACTCTTGTCTGACTTTTGTCTGGCTACAAAAGACTCCCTGAAAGGAACTGGTCTGAGAATGGCCCATTGGACCTGGGCTAGCGTCAGTCCTTCCAGTGCATCTGGGAGGCAGGGTCTCCACGAGCTCAGGAAGGGTTAAGCTCCCACCTTCCAACCTGTTTCTGGAGGCCCAGAGGGACTCTGGAGGTTTTCAACATTTTCAAATATCTGAGTTCTTCAACAGGACTGGTTTTAGATTTGATTGGTGGCACAGACCTTCTGCCCTGTGACCTTCAATAAGTTGCCTCCAATAAGCCTGAGCTCTCAGCTCCTCAGTTTTCTCATTTGTTCAATGAGGAGAATAATGCCCAGCTGAGGGTTCACCTGAATAGTGCCTAGCCCACAGGGAGCACTCAGGAAATGGCAGCTGCCCCTTGCATCATTGTATCGTCACACTGGCTCTCAGGAAAGCCTCCCTTCTCCTCATCAGAAAGTCCTTCCCTGAGCTGCCATTCTAATTCTTAGCACGCAGAGTCTGCAGTGGGAGCCACCTCAGGAGCTGGCATTTTACAGATGGAGGGACCAGGGAAGAGCCTTGCCCAAGGTCACATAGGATTCCACCAGGTAGAATCCATGAGCAACATTCTCCTGCGTTCTCCCAGGGCTCTCTTGCTGCTCAGGAAACGGGCCCCATCTTTTCATGTGCACCCTTGTTGGCAAGAGCCCCAGCCACCAAAAGGCTGTTTTCCTTCTGTCCAGTTCAGTTGATGGCTGCAATCAGGAAGTGGGGTGATGGGATGTCCTTTCCGACATCCTCCTGGGGTGGGGGCGGCAACCTCACAGGGCTGGGCTTCCTGAGACAGCTGTGGCAGCAGCTGCAGGAGCTGCCATCATCTTTAGCGATCAGTTCTTAAAACTCAAATACTGAGAATGGGGTGAGAAGGGAGGAGAGCTGGGGAAGATGTAAGGAAACGAACCTTTTTCTTCCGGCAGACAACGAACAAAGCTATTCTAGAGTGAATATATCAAGAAACAGAGATATTGGGCATGCTCTCTGCAGTCAGAGAGAGAATTCACACAAAGTAAAAATCACTGACTACTACAGTGGTGCCTCTGGGTGGTGGTTCTGGACGTGGGAGAATTTAACTTCTCATTTGATACTTTTCACTACTATGTGAATTGCTATCATCGTATTATTATTTGCTATATATGTACGTTATGGCTATTAATAAAATAGTTCATCTGAGCTCAGAAGCAGGCAGGGACTACTTGGGCAAAGATGCAGTGTGGCTTTTTTTTTTTTTTTTTTTTTTGATCTCTAGACTGCTTGGATGTGAGTCCCTCAGGAAGTCCTTGGTCAGGCTGAGAGGGAATTCTGTGTCAGTCAGACTTTAGCTGAGCCCTCCCTCCCTGTCCCCTCAAAACCAGTTAGGATTGGCTTAAGGACTGTTCAACCTAGAAAATTCAGTTATCCATCTGGAAAAGGAAAATTCCTACTTCACACCACATAACTCTAGTTTGGAGCAATGGATCAAAAACTTCAAAAGCAAACATGAAAACCTTTGGAAAAAATATGGTATCTTTCTGATACCTCACTTTGTTACAATGAAGAACTTCTCATCAAAAGACACCTTGAATAAAGTGAAGAGAGAAACTGGGAGAAGAGGAATTATTTTATATAACCACAGGATTAGTATTAAGAATATATGGGAAGGGGCACCTGGGTGGCTCAGTCACTTAAGCCTCTGGCTCTTGATTTTGGCTCAGGTCATGATCTCAAGGTTGTGGGATAGAGCCCTGTTCTCTCTCTCTCCCTCTCTTCTTCCTCTGCTCAAACACTCTCTCCAAATAAATAATAAATATTTTTTAAAAAAGAATATGTACGAAAAAATAGAGAGAGAACTCCTACAAATCAGTTAAACAAAAAGATAAACAATACAAGAGAAAAATGAACAGAAGATATAAATAGGCATTTGACAGAAGGGAAAATACATATGGCTAATAAACATGAAGACATACCCAACCTCACTGGAATTTAGAGAAACACAATTGAGCACCATAATGAATACCATTCTACATCCATGTGGCTGGCAAAAATTTCAAAGTTTGACAATACAGAGGTAGAAGGGGATATGAACCATTACAACTCTTAGGCCGTTATGGGGGATATAAATTGGCACGACCCTCTTAGGAAACAAATTTGACGTTTCTTATCAAGCTGAATGTACATCTACCCAACAGTAGGTTGAGTTATTCTTCCCATTTTACAGAAGAGGAAACCCAGGCACAGAATGGTTAAGGAAGCTGTTCAAGGGTATAGCTACTCAGCAACAGAGCTAGGGTGTGAATCAGACTGGCCCCAAAGGAGGAGAAAGTGCACGGAGCAGTCCCAGACACTGAGGCAACTGCTGGCTGGGCCTAAGGTTTTCTGTGACCCCAGAGGGGAACGCTAAATGAAATCTCTAAAGACACCAATGTAGACACACCATCCTGGCCTCCCAGGGAGCAAGGGGCCTTCCTGGGCCTTGGGCCTGGCTGCAGTGGGAGTTCTGGAATAGTAATCACAGGTGTACTGCCACCCCCACCCCCCACCCCCGGCCTCCATGCGGCCTGTGTGCACAGGGAATGTAAATATAAGAAGAAAAAGCACTGCTCTCTCTCTCTCACAGGAATCAGCCTGACTGACGGGACAGAGACACGTGGGAGGCCCAGACAAGGCCCACCCAGACAAGTTTGGGGGGCAAGGGCGCATTGAGGCTGCAGACACTGGGAGGCTGGGTGGGTGGGCACCTTTCCCTGCAACCCCACTGTCTTGCAAACCCATGAATGCTCGGATAATTCCGCTGACTTGGGGATTATCACAGGCCTGGTACATACAGGAAATGCAGGCCCAGAGATGACCACAGGCACACAGTATGGGTGTGGTTTGGCAGGGTCTGGGATCCAGGCCTTCTGGGGCTAAAGCTCTGCAAGACCCCCTAGCAGGGCACACTCCAGGCCCCCAGCCAACAAATGGTTTGAGAATGCCTTCCTGTGAGCCACATGGGCTCTGTGCCTCCCGACTTTCCTCCTCAGAAACACATGTTTCAGCCTTCCTTCACCTCTCCCTTCAGCAATGGTTGAGAAAAACTGGGTGAATCACATCTAAAGCAGAAGCAAGTCCGTATCAACCCAACACCTACACAGTCCATTTCCTGTCTCGGGTTGGGGGGTGGTGGTCATTCTGTGGGAGTTTGCGAATTCCTACCCATATTCCAGACCAGACTCTGCCTACAAGGGCCTGGCTGAGGTATGATTTCAGGGCAAGGCAGGAACGTGCGGCAGGGCCTCTGGTGAGTTGGATCTCTTCACCAAAGCCTTACATTGTGCTGTTTCTCCAGAAAGACCTTGCTGATGGAACTTGTCAGCCATGAGTCCTGTATTATAGCTATGAACGTGCTTTACAGTTTGTAAAGAGATTTCACATCTTAAAGTGTTTTTGATTCTCATCACAGCTGTGAATTTAAACATGGGCAACCACTTAAACTTGTCTACGCAGTAGATGAGGACACCAAATAAGGCTCAGAGAGGCAGGGGACTTCGTAGCTAATCAGCACCGATACTGGAGTATGGGTCTTTTAATTCCAAATTCCATGTACCTCACCTAACTGGGAGTTTTCCTGGAGAGCAGAGGCTGAAGGGACACAAAACAGCTGTTATGTTTTTTTTATTTTCTGTTGTTTGAAGAGGTGGGTTTTGATTAGAAAGCACAAAGAAAGGGATAAGGGGAAAATATTCTGGAGCAGGGGAAGATGGTGGCAGACCTGGGCCACACGGATAGGCACAAGTCCCCCAGGGCACTGACAATTTGGACAGGGGAAGGGTGGCCCGGCAGTGGGTAGAAGGGTGCATAGGAGGAGTGGGGGGATGAGCTCTGGAGAGTCAGAGCCTGCATTCTGGCTGGGTTGCTTCCTGAGGCCGGGGGGGTTGGAGTGGACCTCTCCTCTGGCTTCTGTTTATTCCCTGGGCTCTGCGGGCCTCCCAGCTCACAGCCGGTATCTGTGGCCTGATTCCCAGCCAAGAGTCTTGTGAGCCTGTTAGTGCTGACCTAGTCACACTGGCTCGTGACTGTGCTCCTCCTGCACGCGAATGAGTCAAGACGGGAAACAGGCGCCTAAGGGCTTCCGGGGGATTCCCATGGTGCAGACAGCTCTGAGCCCTGGGTGCAGAAGGCCCTGAGGGGCCTCAGAGTGCCTGGGAGGTCAGAGCTTCCCCAGGGTTGAAGGCCGGTCAAAATAACCCCAGACCTAACTTGGTTCCTCTCCTGCTGAGTGGTATCAGCGTGAGCAGGGGCACAAAAGTCATGCGCGTGGAGGGAGGACTGGCTCAGGGCTGAGCCGTCTGCAGGCACCTGGGGCACAGTGCCTATATGTAACCTTGGGAGCTCCACCTTCTAGGCGAGCAAACAGAGGCTCCACTTTCCCCCAGAGGAATGCTGGAGGAACCATAGCAGAAGCCCCAGGAGACCCTCCTTTACTGAGACCTATTATTCGACAGGCAACTTGTAAATTTAATCAGGTTTTAAAAACTACATTAGATACAACTACATACATATACATGCTCTAAAATATGAGCTAGAACTAGACCAGGAGTTCTTAATCTGAGGTCTGTGGAATTCTCCAAAGATCTAAGAATAGAATTCAAGGAATCTAAAAGTTTGGAAGAGAAAAAAAAATACATTGTTATTTTCACTACCTCTACCTGATTTTTTTCTCTTTGGTGATGTGGTAACAAACCACAGCCAGGTAGGTGGGAACTGTGATGGTGTCACTGATAGAATTACAGATATTTTCAAATCACCATTACAGCTTTTTCAGATATTTCAAAATATGGTTTACATTCATCACTATTTCAAAATTACAGTAGTTATTAGACCTATTGCTAGATCTTTATATTTCATGCCTCAATTAGGAAGCATCATTACTACATCAAATTTTTTTTTATTTTTTGATAAACACATTTTAATTTGGTTGGTTTACTTTATAAGCCTACATTATTTTATTGGGTATATTTAACATAATTCTGAGATGAGGTCTACAGGCTTCACCAGATGACAAAGCAATCTATGGCTCATACACAAAGGTATGACCTAGGTCAGCCCTGCAATATTTGGGAGACATTCCCATTTAAAAAGTAGATCCTGGGGACGCCTGGGTGGCTCAGTCGGTTAAGCATCTGCCTTCGGCTGGGGTCATGAGACTGGCGTCCTGGGACTGAGCCCCACATTGGGCTCCCTGCTCAGTGGGGAGTCTGCTTCTCCTCTCCTTCTGCCCCTCCCCTCTGCATATGCTCTCTCACTCTCTCTCAAATAAGTTAAATAAAAAAATATTTTTAAAAAATTTTAGGGGCGCCTGGGTGGCTCAGTTGGTTGGGCGACTGCCTTCAGCTCAGGTCATGATCCCAGAGACCCAGGATCAAGCTCCACATTGGGCTCCCTGCTCAGCAGGAAGCTTGCTTCTCCCTCTCTCACTTCCCCTGCTTGTGTTCCCTCTCTAGCTGTGTTTCTCTTTGTCGAATAAATAAATAAAATCTTTAAAAAATTTTTTTAAAAAGTAGATCCTGATTTTTTAAAGATTATTTTCCAGTTACATTGGACAGTTGAATGCCAATCTGTTGAAGTTATTTGACTTCAGTGAAATTCAACTCCCCCCAACCCTGGTCCAATCACTGGACAGTGAGCAATCCACAGCTCTCCAACTAAATCCTTCTAATGGTCCATTAGCAGAAACATCTTACCTGCAAACAGGCGCTAACACTCTTCAACTTAACTGAAACAGCTCTGAATCTTCTGCACGTTCTTCTTCCTCTCCATGTACACACACCATAATTAGACAATGTCCTGAGAGGAATGGTTGAGGGACTGGAAGTCTTGGCTAGAGGAAAGGCTGCTGGTGGGAGAGCTATAGGGGAGAGGACACAGGACAGCTCCTGCTTTGAAAAAGGGTGGCCCTTACATTCCTACAGGCAGCTCTGGAAATCTAGCAAGGGTGTGAGGTTTGCAATCAGGATGGCCCAAATGCCTAGACAGTCTCTGCTCTCTCCTCACAACCCACTTATTCCCTTCATCACCCTCCCTCTTTAGGTCCTGGTTCCTCCTGCTGGCTCCTCTCCCTCCTATCAAAATGTGCTCTGGGAGACAGGTCCTGAGAGAAAGGGGCTGGTAGTATGGATAGAATGGAAAACCCAAAAGCGGGAAGGGTTGTCATGTTGTCCAGGGCACTGTAGGACCCATCGTCACCCTTCCCTGGGTCTTGGTTTCCTCAGCTATAAAATGGGTATCATATCTGACCTTGTTGGTATGAACTACACGAGATAGTGAGTGAGAAAACATTCATGGTGCTAAGGTAGAGGACAGTGATAAAGCTTCAGGGGTGGCTTTTCCCAGTGGGTGGGCTTTGGATTTAAAATAGAGATCAAGTCTAAGTTGAAGACCCGACTTCTTTTCCAGTGGTGAGCTCTCCCTTCACAGGGATGAGGAAACAGCACAGGTTCAAAATCAGATTGAATCCCGGCTCTTCCTTGCCTTTGTCTGGCCTTGGGCAAGACAATTTCCTTTTCTGAGACTCAGTTTATCATCTGGGGATGATAACAGGATCTCCTCTCATTGTTCTTGTGAAGATTCATAAAATCCCGTGTGAAGGACACTATGGCCCAGAGCTTTGTATAGGAAACACCCTAGAAATGTTTACTGACAAATATGATCATTCAGTATTCCAATCCTGGGTGAGTGAATAGGCCACTAGTGATGAAGGCAGGCTGGGCAGATCCAAGAGTGGGAATGGCAAGGGGCTGATGGAAAATGGAGCTCTTCCCCAGTGCCCTTCCCCCGCCCCCGGGCTTCCTCCTGACTGGGAAAATGTTGTTCTGCTACCTTGGGGGTTCTTCTGTGTTAGCCTTGGAGTGAGCATACTTGACCTCCTTGATGACCTGCCCCTCTGGGACTGACCCCAGACTGCACGGTCAGCCAGGCAGGCCCTCTCTGGGTGTGGCACCCTCCCTCAGTCCCCCGGGGTCCAGAAGGCTGGCCAGCTGCCAGGTCGATGTTCAGCCTTATGGAACGGGGTCCCTTGGTCAGGCCCAGGAGGGAGCGCCCTGGGATGGAGTTGCCTCTTGAGAGAGGCCCAGAGTTTCCCTCTTGCCTGGATGGCTCCTCAGACAGTGAGCAAGGCTGAAACTGATACAGGCAGAGGAGAGTAGGAACCGGGACCCAGAATGAGGACCTAAAACTGGGGGAGGAAGGGGCACCCACACAGGGCAGGCCACGTGGAGAGCTTCAGCCTCTCCTCAGAGCTGACTCCAGGTGCCTAGTGGCTACATCTCATTTTTCTTCATGCCCGCCTCCTTCCCCAGAAGCTTGGACCATCCCCTCCCCCATCTACATCACCCCAGGACTGGCACTACCCAGGATGACCTGGTCCCTCTACACACACCTGAGCTCAGGGCTGCAGGGTCCCAAGGACTGGACAGGGGCACCACATTCAGAGGTCACTCAGGTGTTTGCCAACCAGGGTGGCCAGGCAGAGACCCATATTCACCGCCTCTGACCAGGGGCTTTCAAACACTGTTTCTAAAGCTCCAGACATTCACGCATCATTTTCCAGATTTTTGCTACCTAAACTATTTTCTATTTAATATTTTGCTTTAAATCTTTAATTCCTTTCAAAATTTAGTGTAGAGAAAGAAGAACAACGCTGCAGGCATCACACTCCCTGATTTTAAGCTCTATTACAAAGCTATCATAATTAAAACAGTATCGTATTAGCATGAAAACAGACACATAGATCAATGGAAGAGAATAGAGAGCCCAGAAATAAACCTATACATATATGGCAAAGGAGGCAAGAATATACAATGGGGGGCGCCTGGGTGGCTCAGTGGGTTAAAGCCTCTGCCTTAGGCTCAGATCATGGTCTAAGGGTCCTGGGATCAAGGCCCACATTGGGCTCTCTGCTCAGCAGGGAGCCTACTTCCTCCTCTCTTCTCTGCCTGCCTCTGATCTCTCTGTTCGTCAAATAAATAAATAAAATCTTAAAAAAAAAAAAAGAATATACAATGGGGAAAGGACAGTCTCTTCAATAAATGGTCTCAGGAAAACTGGACAACAGAACACAAACAGAATGAAACTAGACCACTATCTTAACATATATACAAAAATTAACTCAAAATAGATTAGAGATTTGAATGTAAGACCTGGAACCATAAAATTCTTATAAGAAAACATAGGCTGCAAGCCCCTTGACTGGTCTTGGTGTGGGTTTTTGAATCTGACAGCAAAAATAACAAAAGGAAAAAATAAATCAGTGGGACTATATCAGACTAAAAAGCTTCTGCACAGCAAAGGAAACCATCAACAAAATAAAAAGGCAACGTACTGAATAGGAAAAAATATTTGTCCCCATTTATCTGATAAGGCATTAATGTCTAAAATACATAAAGAAAAAAAGGGAGGCACCTGGGTGGCTCAGTTAGTTAAGTATCTGCCTTTGGCTCAAGTTATGATCCCCAGGTCTTAGGATCGAGCGGGCATTGAGCTTTGAGCTTCCTGCTCAGCTGGTAGCCTGCTTCTCCCTCTCCCCAACCCCTGCTCATGCTCTCTCTCTCACTCTCTCTCTCTCAAATAAATAATAAAAAATAAAATAAAATACATAAAGAACTTGTACAAAGTAGCAAAAAACAAAAAAAAAAAAACAAAAAAAACAAACCCAAACAATCTGATGGGAAAATGGGCAGAAAATATGAATATATATTTTTCCAAAGAAGACATCCAGATGGCTGACAGGTTCACAGAGAAGCAGTGCAACATCACTAACCATCAGGGAAATGCAAATCAGAACCACAAAGAAATACCACCTCACACCTGTTAGAATGGCTAGTGTCAAAAAGACAAGAAATAAGTGTTGATGAGGATATGGAGAAAAGGGAACCTTTATGCACTATTGGTGGGAAGGTAAATTGGTGCAGCCACTATGGAAAACAGTAGGGCAGTTCCTCAAAAAATTGAAAACAGGGGACCCTGGGTGGCTCAGTTGTTAAGCGTCTGCCTTTGGCTCAGGTCATGATCCCAGGGTCCTGGGATGGAGCCCCATATCAGGCTCCTTGCTTGGCAGGAAGCCTGCTTCTCCCTCTCCCACTCACTCTCCTTGTGTTCCCTCTCAAATAAAATCTTTAAAAAAGAATTGAAAACAGAATTATCATAGGATCTAGCAGTTCCACTTCTGGGTATTTATCTGAAGAAAATGAAAACACTAATTTGAAAAGATATCTGCTCTCCCATGTTCACTGCAGCATTATTTACAACAGCCAGGATGAATACAACCTAAGTGCTCACTGATGGATGAATGGATAAAGGAACTGTAGTGTATGTATACAATAGAATATTATTCAGCCACAAAAAGGAATGAAATCAGCAAAGCTCTACTCATCTTCCTGCCACCTAAGACACAATTCTCTCCGTAAGTCTCCTTAATACACCATTGCTTGCCAAGCTGGAAAAGGAAAAAGAAATGAAATCTTGCCATTGGCAACAACACGGATGGACCTCAAGGGCATTATGCTAAGTGAAGTAAGTCAGACAGAGAAAGCTGAAACGATATGACCTCTCTTACATGTGGAATCTACAAAACAAAAACAAAAATTAAAAACCCCCAAGCTCATAGAAACAGAGAAGAGATTGGTGGTTGCCAGAGGCTGGGGGTGGAGGGGGGGAGGAGAAGTGGGTAAAGGGCATCAAAAGATAAGTAAAAACAATTTTTTCCCACCTATTTCCAAGTAATATCTATGAAATCTTGAGTGTGATGTGCTGATTTCTTTTTTCTGATTTACATTTGGATTAATACATTATTAAAAGAAAAGAAAGAGGGGCACCTGGGTGGCTCAGCTGGTTAAGCGACTGCCTTCGGCTCAGGTCATGATCCCGGAGACCTGGGATGGAGCCCCGCATCGGGCTCCCTGCTCGGCAGGAGGCCTGCTTCTCCCTCTCTCACTCCCCTTGCTTGTGTTCCCTCTCTCACTGTGTTTCTCTCTGTCAAATAAAAAAAAAAGAAAAAAAAAAAAAAGAAAAGAAAGAGTTCACATACATAGCACCTATCTAAGGGACCATATTTTTAAACTCATCTTGTGGTCCATATTTTGGGAAATCTTTTAGTGGAAAGAACAAAGATTTTGGGGTCGTACCACATAGGTCCTAGGAACCCCTGAACAACATAGGTTTAAACTGTGCAGGTCCATTTATATACTTTTTTTAAAACGTAATACAGTACTCTATATGAATTTTTTCTTCCCTATGACTTTCTTAAAAACATTTTCTTTAGCTTAATTTATTGTAAGAATACAGTATATAATACATATATCATATAAAATACATGTTAATCAACTGTTGATGGTATCAGTAAGGATTCATTCAGGTCAATAGTACACCATCAGTAGTTAATTAAGTTTTAGGGGAATCGAAAATTACACTCAGATTTTCAACTGTGCCAGGATTCCACACCCCTAACCCTTGCGTAGTTCAAGGTTCAACTGTATTTTCTAACTGTATGACCTTGGGAAAGTCAGTTAATTTCTCTGAGGCTTCGGTTTCCTGATCTATAAAACAAGCCCCCGTCTATAAAACCCCTTCAGCTGTCACGAGCATCGGTGTGAGCGCTGGACATGGGGCCTGTCCAAAGTAACTTTCTTCCTCCTTCTGCAGTCTTAACCCTCTTCCCTGTAAAGATAACTTTAGCAGGAAACCTGGTCTCTTCAGCCATCTCCCTAACCACAAGGAGCTACTGCATCCCAGGGTGGCCTATTTTGAAGGCATGTCTGGGAGGAGATGTTACTTTGTCACCGTCCAGGTCTACCAGTTCTAGGTTGAGAAATCCCTCCTGGCCTCTACTCCAAGTCCTTATGCTGCAGTGTAAGCTCCTGTTCTTGTGCTTTACTCGCAGTGGAAGTGAGAATGAGGTAGAGAGCCTCCTTACTAAAGGGGCAGCCGGATGGTATGGAAAGGCCTGTGGGAAGCTGGGTTCAATCCTGGCACTGCCATCATCTCACTTGTGTGCCTTGAGTCTCACTGACCCTCTCCATTTATGGTTTTCTCATCGGTAAAATGAAGGGGCCAGTTTTGACTGTGAAACCAGACTCTTCCTCATGTATTCTCACCCACTGTGGATGGGGTATGTGTAAAGGGCAGGGACTCCTGTCTTTTCAGATAGAGGAACTAATTTGTTTCTCTTCTGGTTGAGGATGTGGGAACTAGAAGGGAGCGGGGTAGGGTGGGGTTGGGGGCGGAGAGGAAGTTACACATGAGGGTGGGAGACTGGCTGCCACTAAGCCCTTCCCACTGAAAACTTCCTTCCTGTCCCCTCCCTCATACAGCTATAAGGAAAAGGCTAGGTGTTTCCAAGGATGGCCTGGAAAGGGTTAGATCGACGGACTGAGGGATATGCTTGGTGGGATATCTGGATTGTGAGTGGTGTCTCCCTCTGAAGAGTATACTCTGGATGCTATCTGGGTCTCCAAAACTGAGGGAATAGGAGGGCTCAGGGATCACCTGGTCTAACCCCCCCACCCTTTTACAGAAAGGGAAACTGGGGCCCAGAGAGGTACAGTGACTTGTTCAGGGTCATGCAATGACTTGGCAGCAGAATGGGACAAGAACCCAAGAGACCTGGGGCACCTGGGTGGCTCAGACAGTTGAGCATCTGCCTTCGGCCCGGTCATGATCCCAGGGTCCTGAGATGGAGCCCCACATTGGCCTCCTTGCTCAGCGGGAAGCCTGCTTCTTCCCTGCCTGCCACTCCCTCTACTGTGCTTGCTCTCTGTCAAATAAATAAAAAAAAAAAAAAAGAAAGAACCCAGGAGTCCTGCCCTCCACTCCCATCCTCCTGCCATGCCTTCCCACCTCTCTTCCCCTAAGTCTGATGACACTTCCGGGGGGATATGGGGCTTCTATAAAAATGCTCTAATTGACTCTTAACAGGAAGTGTGGGCTTTTTTTGCTCTGAACTGACAGCCACAGCAGCTCTATACACATACTCACAGACAAGCACACATGTCCCCACAGACACACACTCACGTACACCCCCAACTTTGTACACAGCTGTCCTTGTAGCATCTAGGCACACACATGGGGCACACTTATGCACTTCTCCCAGGTGCCATGAGATGCCCAGTTGGAAGCTCTCGCTTTGGTCCCCTCTGACCTCTTTCACACTTCCACAGTGGAAAGTGGATTTGAAAGTTGGGGAGCTGAGACATAGAGAGCAGAGAGGGCTTCAGTGGGTCGTAAAGGTCCCCATGTCCCAGACAGTCCTGGGTCTGGAGGGGGTGCTCATAGAACAGACTGACATGGAAACCACTAATGTGTCATGGGGCCCAGTGAAGCTGAGCAAATGGGGCATTGTAGAGGTGAACTGACTTGCCCACAATGGCCCAGCATAGAAATGGCATCGCCTAGATTTGAACCTGGGTCTGTCTGAATAAGAGCCCAAGTTCTTGGTCCCATAGGCACACCTTTCTTCACATCCAAGTACTTGATCTAGGCAGTAGCAACTTGTATACCTATACAATAGCACAGAACTTCTCCTTGACAAAATAAAGGAATCAATACTCATACTAGGAGTCAAGGTGGGGTTGAGGGAAGCTTCATGGATGAGTTGGCATTTGAAACTGCTTTAAGAATGAATGAGCTTTTATTAGAAGAGTAGAGGGGATGGGGAAGGTCATTCCTAGCCGGGAAAACAGCACAAGTAAAAAACAGTGCAAGAAAGTGCAAGGGGCAGGGAAGGGCAGGGCCAATGGAGTAGGGATGGCTGGACAGAGAGGTGTGGGGCCAAAGCTCTGGGACAGGGCTGGAGGACTGACATGCGTAGTTGGAGTTTAAGGGCCTTGAGTGCCTGGCATTGCATTTGTGGGTGAGGATATCCTGCCAGGTGTTGAAGGAAAGGCGTGACTTCATTAGTCCTGTGCCCCAGAGGCTTGCCCTGACTCCAGGATGAAGGATGGTGGTGCGTGGATGCAAGGACACATAGCTGAAGCAGGGGGACCAAGGAGGAGATGTTACAGGTGTCCAGGCAGCGGTCAAGGGTCTAGAACCAGCCCTGGATCAGTGAGATGGTGAGGAGGGTGGGGGGAAGAAAAGAGACAGCCTGAGAACAGACAAGGGCTCTCCAGGGATTCAGGCAGGGATAATTATGCAGCCACAAGGGAGAGGCTTCTGAGACTACCCAGTGCCCCCTCTCACTCCAGCCCAGGTCACTGGACTCAGGCTGGAAGGCCTCTGAGCAAGTCTCACCCCTGCTCTAGACTCCCTGCCATTTCTAGGTTCTACCCCACCCACTTGCTCTTGGGGGGAAGCAGCAGGAATCTCCACCTGCAGGCAGGGCAAGATTTTCTCCTTTCTCCACTAGCTCCAATGTTCAGTCTCCCCACATACCTGGAGGGACAGCAGTACCTGCTACCGCTGGGTACAGACACTGGTTCCAGTAGCAGTGAATGAGGGACCCTGCCCCCATGAATAGCTGTTAGTGCATCTGGAAACCAGATAGGGCTCCTGTCATCCTTAACTGACTGCCATGATGGATCCCTACAGTTACTGCCTCAACGCGAAGTCTGGGGTGGTTGTGCTAATTGGCCAAGGTTGGTCACATGCCCAGCATCAAGCTGCACGGGAGGCTGAGAGAGGGAGCATCTGGCATAGTCCCAGTGGTGGAAACTGGGGTCTTCCTCACAAGTGAAGAATACCCCCACACAGGAAGGGATTTCAGATGCTGGGTGACCAACACAAATGACAAATGTCCAATATGCTACCTTATGAGGATGCCAGTGGGAATTAAAGTGTATATTCCATGTAAAAGTGTTTTGTAAAGCATCTGGTATGAAGAACCTGGCCAATAAATATTAACTCTCATTCCAACTATAGAATTCCATGGGAGCAGGAAATAGACTTTTTGCTCCTTGCTATATCACTAGTGCCCAGTGTGGTGCCTAGCACATAGTAGGAGCTTGACAAATGTTTGCCACAAGAATGTCTTGCTCCTTAAATCTGTGCTGTGTCCAAACTTTCTCTCCTCCCCTTTCTCCTTTTGCTTTGGTTGTGACCACAGCACTTTCCAAGGAGGAGACACATGCTCGGCAGAAAGACTACTGCAGGAGTCGGGTGCCCACACCTCAGTTCTGCAACCAGCTCCCTGTGTGATCTTGGGCAAGTCACTGCTCCTCCCTTGGTCTAGATTTCTGCATCTGCAAAATGGGTACAAAAACCTCTGCTGCTCTGCCTCATATCTCTGGTGTAAAGGACAAATAAGAACATGTAAGAAGCTGATTGCAAAGCAGCAAAAAACCTTCTGCACCCAAGCAGGGGAGGAAGCAGCTGCTGAAGCCATCCATGAAGCATTAGGACTCCACCCCAGAGGATCTGTTTTTGAAGAGGAGCTGAGGGGGGAATGCACTGGGCAAATGGCCTTCCTCTTCCCTAAGTGGAAAGGCCTGGTGCTCATGTAGTATCTGTGAGCTGAAGCTATTTTTAGGTAGCATAACTGCGATTATGACAGGGCCTCTTCCTGAAGGGGAAGGGTGGGGAGTAGACCTGAGTCATCAGTGGGGTGGTCAGGCTGCATAGGCAAACCTAAAGCTACCCATGGAAATTAGACCTATCTCCCCCACCCCCCAAATTACTCTTGGCTTCTGCCTTCCTCAGATAGTGGATCTACAGAGGGCAGTGGGGCATGCCACCAGCTCCAGGAAGGACTAGGTCAATCACTGGGTTTGAAGCCTGTCAATCATTGCTAGTTTCCAATGAGCGGTGGGCTGTCAGCGTCCCTGGGCGGGAACCTGAGGACCCATTGAAAAGAGCTGGAATAAATGGATGGAAAGGATGCCTGACCCACCCTTCCTGCTCTTAGGGTCACCTGGGGTTTACTGGGCATGGACTGCATGCCCACACTATGCTTAGGGGCTTCATGTGTCCTCTTTTATTGAAGTCCTCCAACACCTTCCCTCTTGGGAATATGTGATTTGCCTCCATTTCACAGATGAGGGCACTGAGGCTCCATAGGGATATGATTGACTTAGCCGCACAGCATTCCTGATGGAGTCCTAAGCTGACGGAAGCAACAGGAAGGGTGATTATTTTCCTTACTGGAGGGACAAGGAAAGGCTTCCCAGAGAAGGTGACATTTAAGCTGGTCTCTAAACAATGAGTGGGATTTAGCTCTCTTGTGAGGCAGGGAGAGGGAAGAAGGCACGCATGTGACACGGAAGGGACAGAGCATGGGCAAAGGCTTGGGAATGCAACAATGCATGTCGTGTTTGGGGGTGTCAGGTAACTCAATGTTGCGGTGAGCAGCAGGAGTGGTAGGGTAAAGGGTGGGGCCTGCAGGCCGGGCTAAGGGATTTGTACTTTTTGGGGTTCCTGCAGAGCTGTGCAGTCCCAAAACATATAGCCGGAAGTGTGGTCATGCAAAGGGGGGGTGGAGTAGCCCACAGTAGAGGAAGGATAGGGGGTGGCGTATCGGATCCAAAGGAAACCAGGTAGGTTTCCTGCCCCAGAGCATGAGTTCAGGCAGTGGCTAAGCCTGGTGATCCTGCTGTCCTCCGCAGGCCTGGCCTCAGTCTGGGTACTAGGGCCCAGCTCCTTGAGTATTGCAGGACCCTCTCCTCTACCCTCTGAGCACCTTCCTGTGCCAGTGCCACCGCTGCACACAGTATTCCCTTTATTCCTGACAGCCACTTGCAAGGTGACTCCACCAAGGTGAATACTGTGCAAAAGTACAAATCCCTTAGCCCGGCCTGCAGGCCCCACCCTTTACCCTACCACTCCTGCTGCTCACCGCAACATTGAGTTACCTGACACCCCCAAACACGACATGCATTGTTGCATTCCCAAGCCTTTGCCCATTTCACTGGGGGAGGAAACCAAGGTTTAGAGAGGTTCTGGCACACAGCCTCTCTGGGTGACTTCAAGGGCTCCCACCATCATTCCACAATGAAAGAATACTCCAGTGCCCTGATGGCAGTCAGGGAACAATTACTTCCTTCCCCCAGGGTAAAGGCGACCCTGAGGCTGAATTCAACTGTAACTTACCTGCTTCCCAGGTACAAACTCAAGATGTTAAATCTGGAGGGCCCCTTAGTGATCATTCTTTCCACTACACATATTACAGGTGGGGAAACTGAGGCCTAGAAAGGAAGAGACTTGTTTGGGGTCCCGTGATCTGCTCCAGGTGACTGGCCCTCCTAGTTTGAACCAGTCTCTCACCAGTTCACCAGCCCAGCCAGGAGTTGAGCAGTGAGGGCCAAGTGGGTTAGAGTGCAAGGACCTGGGGGCGGGGGATGGCTTTGGGACAGGCAACAGCTTGGGGCCCTTTCATCCCACTTGAAGCACTTTTAGACAATTCAGGGAAAAAAGGCCTCTTCCCAGGACACTTGACTGTCATCTTCTGGAAAAGTGGGCTATGCAAATTTTGGTGGCATCAAGGTACTGCACCTCCTAGTACAGTGCATAGTTTGCACAATAGTAAGCAGCCCTGAAAATGGGGCGAATTCTCTGATAATTCTCT
Organism: Spilogale gracilis; assembly: GCA_004023965.1. Lineage (NCBI taxonomy): Eukaryota > Metazoa > Chordata > Mammalia > Carnivora > Mephitidae > Spilogale > Spilogale gracilis. The sequence goes on from PITA01003899.1 coordinate 84,071, forward strand.
TCACTTCTCTATCCCTCTCCTCTTGTCCTTATCCTTTCTCACAGAGTGGAGGATAAGAGGACCATTTCTCATCAGGGAGGGAAAGGGAAGGAAGGGCAGAGACAGAGGAAGAGGAGGGAGAATATGAAGGGCACTGGAGGGAAAGGGCAGGACTTGTTTCTTGGCTCTCAGAAACTGAAACCAAAAGTCCTGGCGGGAGTCAACGTGAAAGGTAGGTCTGCAGCTAAAGTTGAAAGGCTCTGCTGAGGAGCAAAGCAACTGTATCTGGACAGCAGCATTGGTCAGAGACACTCTAGCCAAAACCTTGTGTTGCCTATACCAGGCTTGCCCTTCATCCTGACAAGAAGTATACAAGGCACGAGTCTGTTTTCTCTGAGGATTCACACAGCCCCTCCAGACATTACAGTGCCCAGCACTGGGGTTAGGATCATTGCTGGAGCAGGGAGTGGGTGCCTACTCAAGCCAGTGAGTCACTTAATGACCTGAGAATGGGTGACCCTTAGCTTTGGTTGGTGTTAGTATCTTTGTGGACATAGATGCACCCATGAAGCTGGGGCAGGTGGCATATATGTACCTGGCCCTATTTCCCCAAGTTAAGCTTAGGACACGTGAAATAACATGGATTTTTGTGACCTACCTGGTTGTGAGAAGTCAATTCGGTGCTACCATATTGGATTCTTTGGGGTGCTTGATGGTTTACCCAACAATGGGACAGAATGTCCCAGAACTAAAACTTGGCTGTCTTTAAAAATTTAGATTGTGTGGTTACCATTTCCTGTGACGTGTATGATTCAATGAGTCTGTTGTATCCCTGAAACTTAGGTGTTACCCCTCCCTGGAGGTTTCCTGAATCTTCTATGTAGGGAAGGATGCTGCTCCCAGAGCACTGTGGTTCCCAGCTCCAGACTGGGCAGCCCTTTGTGAACTGAGACTATTTAACTCATCTTTGTGTCTCCCATGAAGACAGGTGCTTCCCCTCCCCACGGATTCTGAGTATATCTGGCTTCTCTATTTGTTTCCTCATGGGCTGATACCTACTCTGTGCTGGCCTCACAGTGGTGGGGGAACAAGGGGACAAACACAGGGGTGGGGGTAGAAGATTGGGTCAGGGTATGGGGGAAACTGACTCCACCATTTCCCAGCCTGTGGCCCTGGACAAGTTCCATTCCTCTCTGAGGCTCCATTTCTTCATCTGGAGATGGGGATGATTTAAATAGCTCTTTTACTGAGTACATACTGTGGGTCAGGGACTGTGTTAAGCATACTGAATTCAGTAACTTATTCAGAAAGTACTTAAGAGGATCTCCAAAGTGGGAGGGACACCAGGAGGTCAGCTGAGGGAATGGAGGCTTGGAGAGTTAGGTGACTGCCCAAGGTCAGATGCAGATGAGTGGGAGAGAGTATACCTCAGAACCCACTCTTATAACTAGCCATGTGTGCTAGATGGACCCCAGCAGACTTGGATGGCTAGGCCCAAAAAGAGCTCAGCATGGAGTTGGCTCAGGGAAAGTCTATATGGTGCTGCTGTTACCCATGGAGGCGAGGCCTGGCTGGACCAGAAGGCACTCAGCTGTTATCCAGTGGCTGGGGCAGTGAGAACCTTTCCAAGTGACCCCACAGGATGTTGTGGGAGGAGGCCCTCCAAACCGGAATTCTGAAAGACCATGTCTAGCAAGAGGGGCCAAGGCTGACAGTGCCCCTGAGGAAGGGTTGGGCAACCCCTGGGCAGGCTCTTCAGTTGAGGCCTCAGATGGCCCCACAGAGGCCAGAGCCTGAGAGGAAACCAGCTGAGATAGTGATGGAAGAAGAAGGTCATACTCGGGTCTGGCTGACCCACAGGGCCCAGGCTGAAGAGTGTGGATCTGGGAGTACTCCACAAAGCAGGGCACTGAAGTAGCAACAGTCAACTCACTGGGGCTTCCTCTAGAGATCTGGATTTATCTCTGTTTCCAGTGGCCCAGGGGCAGAATCTACTCCTAACCTAGGATCAAGGACTGGCAGAGAGATGGTTTCAAGTAGAGGGGGCTGAGACTTACTTAAGGATCCTTCCTGGAAGTGGCTGGCGGACCAGTTGGCACACCAGAGAAGAGATGCGTCTGCAGCCCTCAGACGGACAGCATGTGAAGGTCAGGTTGGATGGATGCAAGGAAGCCACAAGAAACCTAGCAGACCTTCCAATAGGCCAAAAACCTTGAAGCATCCTTGCGTCCTTGTTCTCACACCCTCACATCTAACCTGTTAGCAAATCCTATGGGCTCATTTCTTCCTTACTGTCATCTCAGCCACCTGGGATACTGCAATAGCCCCCTCACTGGCCTCTCTGTTTCCACCCCTGCCCCCCCATAGCTGGCTTTCCCCATAGCAGCAGAGCAATAGTGTTAAAGAACAGTCCTCAGATGGCACTTCCAGTGGTCTCACCTTCCAAAAGACACCTCTTTGATACATGTGCTAGTCCTCTCCCTTCCCTCTGCTCCAGCCACTCTGGCTTCTTGCTTTTCTTCAAAATGTTCAGACATACCAGGGCACCTGGGTGGCTCAGATGGTCAAGCACTGGACTCTTGATTTTGGCTCAGGTCACGATCTGAGGGTCATGAGAGGGAGCCCCATGCTGGACTCTGCAGTGAGTAGAGAGTCTGCTTAAAGATTCTCCCTCTGCCCCTCCCCCTGCTCATTCTCTGTCTAATAAATACATAAATCTTAAAAAAAATGTTCAGCTGTACCTTCCCCTCTCCAGGCCTTTGCACTGGTAATCCAATCCCCTCTGCCCAGAACACTCTTCCCTTTAGTGTCTATATGGCAAATCATCTTCCTGTCTTCCAGCCTGCTCAAATGCCGCTGTATTTCTCAGTCTTTCAGCAGAATACAGCACTCCATTAGGATTATTCAAGAATGGGATGTAAGGGAGGTGTGAATGGGATGTAAGGAAACCCAAGGGAGAGTGCAGTGCCAGGTGCAGGGGTATAGGGCACCTTTACTGCTCCCAGGCTTGAGGGGGAGGGAAGGAAGTGGCTGCTACAAACAGGAAGGAGAGTACTGTGGGAGAGGGCCCCCAGACAGGAGCTGTGACCCTTCAGGGAAGGAGCCAGGGAATGAGCATCTTGCTCTCATTCCTGGCTTTCCTGCAAGGGGTCCCCACTGATAAGTCAAGCTTGGGGGCAAATGCATGTTCCCCAGAAATACTGACTACTTTCTCTGCTGCTCCCACCCCCAGCCCCCAAGTCCTTTTGCCTCACCCTCTAGTCTTCTGAGGCACTTATCTCCTGACATTTCACATGTTCACCACAGTTACTTTATATCTATCAGCTCCAGTGGGACAGGAATTTTGGTCTACTGCATCCCAAGGACACAGACTGGCACATAGCGGGTCCTCAACAAATGATCCCAGAATTCATGAATGCCACTCAGTTCCCCTGGGTGCCTACGGGCAAGACTCTGGGCCTCTCTCTGGGTAAAGAGGGGCTGGATGCTGCAGTCTGAGGCCCTAGGATTGGAGAGAAGCCGGTGGAGCCCAGCAGGATTGGGAAGGCATGCCTGAAGGCCCATGCTAAGAGCCACCACCCATATCTGTGGTTCCAGAGCAGATCCCTGCCTCTCCCCAAGGCTATGATGTTGAGACCAGTAGGAGTGTCCTTGGCAAAGGCCTTACTACTTGGTTTCTTGAACAAAGCGCTGCTCTGTGAAATCTCCTACTTCATGAATCAGCTCTTTGAGGGAACATCCGGTCCCTCTCTTGGGCCTCCAAGAAATGTTTCCTTTAGGGAGGCCTGAACTCACCCTGCATGGAGGTCCAGAGTTGTAGCTTTGGGCTATCTTCTAGGCCTCCCTTGGCCAAGCCTTGGGTTCCCAGGGACAGGTCTGTGCAGGGCCTACCTGACCCCAGGTTGGCCCTTGCTGGGCTCTTGGGCTCCCTCCCCTGTAGGTGCCTGGGTTACTGGGGCCTCCCTGAAATCGCACTGCCACCCCTCAACAAGCCTCAATGTCCTACAGAAGAGAAGATGCAAAACAAGGTGATGACCAGCCTTACTCTCCAACTGTAAAGCTGTGCATTTCCTCTAAGGGGTTTAACAACTGAAAGCTATTTCAATCCAAATACCAACAAGATTGGGGAGGGAGCTTCAGAAAATGATGTTAATCTTCCTCTGGAAAAATAAACATTTGAAACTAGCAGGAAAATTCTGAAAAAGGAAGGAACACACCACAGAAAACCCAGAAGTCTTAAAGTAAAACACTGATTATTTGAACACGAAAAAAAAAAAATTCAAAAACCCAAACGAAGAAAAGTCAAAAGGCCACACACTGGGAACACTATTTGCAACAGAAACCTACAAACTTACAAACACTATTTGTAACAGAATGTCAGACAAAGAGCTAATATCCTTAATATATACATTTTAGAAGTCAATATGAAAAAGAAGCAATCAAATTTAAAAATGAGCAATTCACAAGGAAAGAAAAATTCCAGATGAATAGTAAGTAAAGATGCTCACCTTGGGGGCGCATGGGTGGCTCAGTCATTAAATGTCTGCCTTCCGCTCAGGTCATGCTCTCAGGGTCCTGGGATCAAGCCCTGCATCGGGCTCCCTGCTTAGCTTCTCCCTCTTGCTCTCCCCTGGCTTGTGTTTCCTCTCTTTCCTCTGTGTCTCTCTCTGTCAAATAAATAAATAAATAAAATCTTAAAAAAAAAAAAAAAAGATGCTCATCTTCACTTGTAATGAAAGAAACATATAACAAAATAACAATGAAATGCCATTTTCAACTGCCAGATTGGCACCACTGAAAGGTTTTACAACATGCAACATTGGTGAGGGTGTGGGGGGACAGGCTCAAACCCCCGGGGATGTAAATTGACCAGCATTTTGGAGAGCAATTTGGGAATGGCTACTGTGATGGAGTAAAGGTGGTCACAAATGATCTGACATTTCTCCCACAGAGAGAGGAGGTCGGAGATCCCTTCCTTTGAATTTGGGCTAGTCTTTAAGTTCTCTGGCCAATAAAATCTAGCAAAAGTGGCACTGTTTTAGTTCCAAGCATATCCCTTAACTTGCCCAGCAGGTTTCACATCCTGCCTTTTACCTGAACTGCAAGGACTGGTTCTGAGAAGCGAAAAGCACGTTTGGGGGGGTTGGGGGCTGGAGAGTATGGCATCACTTGCAGACAGAGGTCAAGAAGAGTGCTGAGGCCTTGTCATGCAGGTGATGAAGCTGGCTTGGCAGAGAAGCAAAAATAAACCACCCAGCTGAGCCCTTCCTGAATTCCTCACCTGCAAAATTGTGAATAAGTTAAACGGTGGTTTTGAGCATTGCATTTGGGGTGGTTTGTCATACAGCAGTAGGTATCTAGAACAGCTACCCAAATTTAAATTTACAGTTTGACCCAGTGATTTAACTTCTGTGAATCTAACCTACCAAGGTGTAAACTGACCAAAGAAGTTCATTGCAGCAATGTTTGTGATAGATAGCACAACACTGGAAACAATTCATCTGCCCTTCACCAGAGGAAAGGCTAGTATAACTAGTTAATGGCATATACTGTACCTACTGAAAGCCTGAACCAAGAAAAAGTGCTATCTGTAGTCCTATGAGCCTAGAGTGACATACAGAGTGGTTAAGAGCATGGATTCTGATACAGTAAACAGTGGTTTGGCCATATGTGATCTGTGTGACTTTGGCAAAACTGTTTAACCACTCTATCCTATAATTTCCTTATCTGTAAATTGAAGATGATAATCATGATATCATAGTACCTCTTTCAGAGGGCCATGGTGGGAAATAAATGTGTTAAAATGATAAGTTTCGTATGGATCTGTGCAGTATGTACTTTGAAGATACAAAGAGCTTGAATTTATATTGGGTTGGAGCAGACTTAATGTCCTTAAGGGGCTGCAAAGCAAAGGATCTGCCAGATTGCCATCCTGAGATGGGCAAGGGAGATTTGACAAAGACTGGAAGGCAGCAGTGGGAGAATGTCTTCAGAGAAATGTACTCACGCTATATTTCCTATTCTGTTTCTTGCTATCTCTTAGACATTCTTCCTACCTCAGCACTTACAGACCCATTCATTTCTTTTTTTAACAACTGCTCAGTATTCCCTTGTATGGCTGCACCTCAATTTACTTCATCATCCTCTAATTTTTTCTAGATTTACTGAGAAAGAATGGACGTACATCACTGTATGATTTACATATATTGTAAAATTTACATATATTGTACAATGATTACCAACCCCTACTGGTGGAGTCTTGAGTTGTTTCCAGTTCTTTTCTACAGTTACAAACAACACCGCAGCAAATGTCCTTGCACATTTATCTTTGCCCCAGGACTGCTATGATTTTGGTGATGTAGATTCTTCAAAATGGAGTTGAGAGTAAAGTATATACATACACCTAAAAAAATTCTGATAGTTCTGATCAAATTGTTTCAGTATCTGGTCCTATCCCCCATCCCCACTGCCTTTGTTTTCACAACTCCGTCTCTTTGTACTTATATTTTTAAATGAATTTTAGTATACTTTTGCAAAGTATTATCTGGCCTTGTTTTTGAATTAATATAGTGATGAAACAAGCTCCAAATCTGCTTTGAAAAATTCAGTCTGGTAGGGATGGGAGATCGTGGGGGAGGGTAGTAGCTGCAAAATAAACAGTCACCCCATCAAGGCTATAGGGCTGGCACAGAAGGTTGGACCATGGGCTCTGGGAGCTCCAGGAGAGAGCAGCACTGGGGTCTGAGACATTCAGGGAGACCTCCATCTAGGTTTCCTGTGTAGGCTTTGCATTGGTTCCAGAGTGTCTTCTAGAACTGAATGCTCACCACAGCCCTTAGCATTAGGTGGTATTATTATCTCCACCTTCCAGATGAGGAAACTGAGGCCTAGGAATGAAAATCTTGGCCAGCTCCAGCCTCTGAGCTCTTGGCTTCCCTTTTCCTCTCTCTTGGCTTTGCTTCCCCAATCCCCTCCTCCAGCCCCAGCCCCTCTTGTCCCCACCCTGAGCCACCCCGCCTGGGCAGGCAGAGCCCTGGGCCGTGGGCACCGCTTCAGGACACTGCCCGATGCTGGGTGTCCTTCTGACAGAGGTTAGAAGGCAGACCGCACGGGGCTCGGTGGCCCCCTGACAGTGCTCTGCGGCGCAGGCCAGGCCGTGCTGCCTCACCTCCGGGCCCACGGCTCCGGCTCAGCCCCGCCCTCCTGCAGGCAAACACCTCTGGGGCAGGAGGCCTTTGGAAGTTCTTCTGGGTGAAGCCTTTGCTCCGTCTGGGCTGCGGGGTTTCGAATGCACAGTACCCTGACGGGAACCCATCCTCAGTCGCCACCCTTCCTGCGTGAATAGCGTTACTGTGTCTTGCGTGCTCGGGCTGACGAAGGCCTGAGGCTCTCCGGGACGTCCTTAGCGGAGGGGGAAGTCAGGGCAGTGGGAATTAAACCCGCCAGTCCAGACACCCCCGCAACTCCGCCGCCTTTCACCCCGCCCCCCGGGGCCGAGTCCTCGCCTGGAGGCCAACGACCCGCGCCGCGGTTCTGGGGAACACCTCAGAAAATAAGCAGCAGGAAATCGGCGTGGAGGACCAGCTCCGACAAACTCGGAGGCCACGGGCTCCGCGAACCTCCTCCGCGGCTGGCGGACCCAGCCAACCTCAGGTCGGACTAGCGTCTGTAGTCTCCCTCAGCTGGCTCTTCACGCTCCTCGGGCTTCTGCCACGCTTGTGGGAGCCTTTGGGACGGACTAAAGTGCGCACACTTGAGGCAATTACGGTATTTACCGCCGGCGGCCCTTGGCCGCCTCTGGCTCCCCCGCGTGTCGAGCGCAGGAACTGCAGTTGGGCCGAACGGAGAAGCTGCGCAGCTGTAGAAACGTCTTGAGCCCCAGCTGCTGCCTGCTTCTCGCTCTCGCTACCTGCTTGCGCTGTTTCTGAGGTTCCCCACCCAAAACGCTTTTCTTCCCAGTGAGCGAGAGCACCTGGAGTCGGGGTGCTCTAGGGGCGCGTACTGCAGCGCCACATGGCCCACCGAGTTCGCCTTGGGAGAGAGGCCGGCTCGGATTCCACTTTCAAGTCTCCTGTTTGCAGTGTGTCCCTGGGCGAGTCATTAACCTCTCTGCCCTTCACTTCCTCCTCTGTAAAGTGGAGCTTAGATTTACTGGTTCTTGCCTCACAGGGTTGTCAAGGCGAGTCAGCGGGATAGGTGGCTGGGAATAATTACCACCATAATAAGTCATTCGTTGTGTTAGGCATTTTGAAATGACCCTATAACAAAGTATCATCCATAGATGAAGAAATTGAGATTTAGTGATTTACCCAGAGTCACACAGCTAGAGAGTGGCAGAACTGCAACTAGACTCGGGAAGACATGAGCACACAAGGATTAGGAACTGTGGGTAGGGTCCAAGGTTTGTAAGTTTACCAGGCTGCCCAGAAGCCTGAAAAATAGAACAGCCCATCCTTCCTTTGGGTCCTTAATCAATGCTTTCTTCCTCTAATGAATTATTCATCCCATCTTAGTATCATGCTTGTGTGGGCAGGAAACTAAAAGAGCATCCAGGCTGACTTCCTTGTGAAGAGATGGGGAGAGACTTCTCCAGTGTCACATGGCTGGGCACAGCAGAACAGGCTGGAGCACAGTCTTAGCCCTGTGCTGGGGCTGCTTCCCCCTGCCCTTCCCCTCTGGGTAAGCAACACTCAAAACTAGCTATCATACTGGCACCTCTTCAGGGGATGCCCACTGGCTACTCCTGACCCTATTTGGTCAGAACCTTCTGCCATTACCCTCCTTGTTCCTTCTCCAGGCATTCAGGGCTCTCTCCCCTAAAGGGCTAATGCTGGGGCACCTGGGTGGCTCAGAGGGTGAAGCCTCTGCCTTTGGCTCTGGTCATGATCTCTGGGTCTTGGGATCGAGGTCTGCGTCAGGCTTTCTGCTCAGCAGGGAGCCTGCTTCTCCCTCTTTCTCTGCCTGCCTCTCTGCCTATTTGTGAACTCTCTCTGTCAAATAAATAAATAAAATCTTAAAAAATATTTTAAAACAGCTAATGCTGTAAGCAGAGAGACTTGTGCAGCCTCTAGCTTCCAAGTGCTGGCAAATGACCAATAAATATTTTCCGTGTGTGTGTGTGTGTGTGTGTGTGTGTGTGTGTGTCTTTTTTCCTTTTTTCCCTTTTGTTAGAATGGGGCTAGTTGAACACCTGGGTGGCTCAGTCAATTAAGCATCTGCCCTGGACTCAGGTCATGTTCCCTGGGGGTCCCGCTGAGCAGGAAGGCCCATTCTCTCTCTTCTTCTGCTCCTCCCCACTGCTTGTGCACAGCTTGCTTTCTTTTTTTCTCAAATAAATAAAATCTTTAAAAAAAGAATGGGGGTGCCAAGGGGTGCTTAGTCAGTTAAGCATCTGCCTAGGGCTCAGGTCATGATCCTAGAGTCCTAGGATCAAGCCCTGCATCAGGCTCCCTGCTCTGCCAAGAGCCTGCTTCTCTCTCTCCCTCTGCTGTTCTCCCTGCTTGTGCTCTCTTACTTTCACTCTCTCCCCAATAAATAAAATCTTTAAAGCAAAACAAAACAAAACAAAAGAATGGGCTAGCTATGGTAGCTAAAGTTGTGGTGAGCATAATTTTATAAACTGTCTAAAGTTGTCCAATTGTGATGTTGTTCATCTAAAATTAATATTGTGTGTCAGCTATACTCAACTATAGAAAGAAAGAAACAAAGAAACAAAGAAAGAGAGAGAGAAAGAAAAAAAGAAAGAGAGAGAAAGGGGCTAACATAATATATAGGAAGTGATTCCCTGTGTCATCTTTGGGCATATGAATTATAGTTATATTTTTCCTTGTTTGTATTTTAAATTTTCTTTGGTAATGAACGTTACTTCATGAGTAAGACAAGAAATAAAAGTTGTTTCGAAATTCTTTTAAGAAAAAGGGCAACAGGGGTGCCTGGGTGGCTCAGTCATTAGGCATCTGCCTTTGGCTCAGGTCATGATCCCTGAATCCCAGGATTGAGCCCTTCATCGGGCTCCCTGCTTGGTGGGAAGCTTGCTTCTCCCTCTCTCACTCCCCCTGCTGTGTTCCCTCTCTAGCTGTGTTTCTCTCTGTCAAACAAATAAAATCTTAAAAAAAAAAAAAAAGGGCAACAATCAAAGAAAATGAGCTAGCAATAGATTGTTTTCAAAAATAAATGGAAATGGTTTTTAAACAAGACAACCAACTGACTTTGCTTGTAATGACAGAAATACAAATTAAAATTACTCTGAGCCCCACATTAGGCTTCCTGATCAGCGGGGAGCCTGCTTCTTCCTCTCCCTCTGCCCCCCACCCCTGCTCATGCTCTCTCTGTCAAATAAAATCTTTAAAAAAAGTTATACTGAGTTACCATTTTTTACCTATCAGATTGACAAAAATCTGAGTTTGATAGCATGTTCCGTTGGGAAAGCTGTGAGGAAATAGGCACTCTCATACATTGATGATGGAGTGCAAGATAATACAGATTCTGTGGAGGGGATTTGGCAATTGCTAGCAAAATCACATGCGCATTTACCCTTTAACACAGCAACCCTGCTTCTAAAAATAGATCCCATAGATACACTGGTAAAAAAAAATGATACATGCATGAGGCTATTCATTGTAACTCTACTGTAATAGCCAAAGATTGGAAATAGGGCATGTGTCCATCAGAAGGCACTGGTTGGCTAAGACACACAATGGAGGACTCTGAGGCTGCAAAATGAACAAGGCAGATCACAACACACCATTGCAGGGAGATCACCTGGGTGGGTTCTTCTGTGGGTAAAAAGATGTGGGTGTTCACACTAAGCAAATTTGTAGAGACAGCAGTAGATTTGTGGTTGCATGGGGCTATGGTGGTGACTGAGGTGGGGCAGTGAGAACTAAAAGGTATGGGGTTTCTTTTTTTGGGTGATGAAAATGTTCTAAAATTTAATGGTGATGATAACAGAACTCTGAACAATACTAAAAACCATTGAATTGTGCACTTATATGTGTGAATTGTATGGTGTGTTATATCTCAATAAAAAGCTTATCAAAAAAAGGCAAAGTGAGAAAATTGTGTATAATGTGCTATTGTAGGAAAGGGAAAATATATATTTATGTCATGTTACATATACATATATATGATTAGATTACACAATATAAGGCTAAGCAACAACAACAGAAAAGGTTACTGTGTCAGTCAGGATTCAGGTGAAGAGCAGAATCACTCTGAGATTACAGGATGGAGGCTTTATCACAGTAATGTGCTTTGCACAATTGTGGAAGGAGCTGGTGAAGACAGTGACTGCAAGGGGAGTTAGGGGATCAGAGGAGTCACTAGCCAGTCAGTCTGAGAAACCAACTATGTCCAGCTGCCTAAAGGGAACCACAGCGGAAGTTGCAGGGGACTCTGTTGGAAGCTGTCTTCTCTACATAGAGGCTGCCCCTCTGAGCATCTGTGGAGGCCTAGGGCTGCTGTTGGTCGGTAGGGTCATCAAAGGGGAGGAAAAGCTAGATATGAATGATGGGGAGCAAGAACCAGCTAGAAGTTGCTGGGCTATGACAACTGACCATGACAACCCTCAGACACTTGACTTTGAAACTATAAATATTTTACATAATTATTAAACAAAATTAACATTTAAAAAAGCAAAAATGAAACAAGCTTATGATTTTTCCCCCCAAACCTATACTGAGTTGGTGGCCTAACCACACAGACAGGAACCAAGTGACTTCCGAACAGTAATGTGATTATATGCTCCTAGTGGGATATATCCAAATCCCAGGAAAAACTTTTTTTTTTTTTAAGTAGGCTTCACACTTAGCATAGAGCCCAACATCAGGCTTGAACTCAAGACAGTGAGATCAAGACCTGAGCTGAGGTCAAGAATCAGACAGACTGAGCCACACAGGCACCCTGTGCCCCCGCCCCCCGTTTTAAGTAAACTCTTCACTCAACATGGGGCTCAAATTCACAACCCTGAGATCATGAGTCACATACTCTATGGACTGAGCCAGCAAGGTGCCCCAACAAGACAAACTTTTAAAAGCACTTAAACAGTGTTCAGGAGTCATGTTGTTGGTTTTTACGTTGGAATTGTTATTCTGAAACTGCTGTGAGTATATTATGGTTAAAGTGAATGAGGAATTATGTTGGAAGTCACTGAGAAGTGGGACTTCCAACATGGGAGAAAGAAAATATAGATGTAATTTTAATAACATGAGGTAAAACCCTGCTGTCTTGAATTTGAGCTCACGTTCATTTAGTCATGAGTATGAACTTATGATGCATTTTATCAGGAAACAAACAAAGGAGACATTTCCTAGCTCTATCCACTGGAAGTTCCTAGAAATAAGACTAACCCAGTAGTAATGTTTATCCCTAGAGCCAGACTGTGGTCTCTCAATATCTTTCCCACTGAAAGGACCCAAGACTCCTTGGGTCTAGAATAGAAATGGCTGATTCTAGGTCTGGTGCTGGGAATGTACTGGATGAATCTGGAGTATCTTGTCACACCAGAAGCAGGGAAACTGTTGAAAACTACTGTGGTTGAGATACAAAGATTTAGGCTCCGGTTTGGCCAAAGAGGACGTACTTTGAGCATCAATGAGGAAAATAACTTCAGTGGATTCAACACACTGAATATGGGCAAATATGAATTTACTTCAAAATAATGCAAAGGAGAGAAGGAAGTTGACTAGGATTATTAACTGCTAAACCTGGATGATAGGTATATGGGGCTCATCATATTATTTGCTCTACTTTTATGTATATTTGAAATTTTCTATAGTTTTTTTTTAAGATTTTTATTTATTTATTTGACAGAGAGAAACACAGCTAGAGAGGGAACACAAACAGGGGGAGTGAGAGAGGGAGAAGCAGGCTTCCCGCCGAGCAGGGAGCCCGATGTGGGACTCGATCCCAGGTCTCCGGGATCATGACCTGAGCCGAAGGCAGATGCTTAACGACTGAGCCACCCAGGCGCCCCTCTATAGTATTTTTTAAATAAAATTCCTATCTCTTAGATAAGGCAAATATGGCAAAATGCTTGTGTGTTCTTTCAACTTTTCTGTAGATTTGGAATTTTTCTAAGTAAAACATTAAGAGGAAAAAAAAACACATCTCTCTGTCTTGATCCTTCTGCCTCAGCAAGAAGCCTCACAGCTCAGACCTAGGGTCCAAAGCCTTGAAAAATAATGCAAGTCTTTTTTTTTTTTTTTTTTTTTTAAAGTGACAGGGAATTCAGGAGAGTTCAGATTGTTAAAAAAGAAAACCACAGGTCCAAGATGGTGTCACTTATGCTAGGCCAAGTCACCAAACAGGAGCTGAATACCTAACCTAGGTGCAGTTTTAACCTCCTCCAGAAACACAGTCTCAGTGAAATCAGTCAGAGATTTTCTTTTTTCTGGTCAGCACCAATGAGGTGCCCCAGTTATTTTTCTCTTAATTTTTACTTAGTGGGGCGCCTGGGTGGCTCAGTTGTTAAGTGTCTGCCTTTGGCTCAGGTCATGATCCCGGAATATCAGGATCAAGCCCCACATTGGGCTCCCTGCTTTGCGGGAAGCCTGCTTCTCCCTCTCTCACTCCCCCTGCTTGTGTTCCCTCTCTGGCTGTGTTTCTCTCTGTCAAATAAATAAATAAAATATATTTTTAAAAGATTTTATTTATTTATTTGACAGAGAGAGACATCACAAGTAGGCAGAGAGGCAGGCAGAGAGAGGAGGAAGCAGGCTCCCCGCTGAGCAGAGAGCCCGATGCAGGACTCCATCCCAGGACCCTGAGATCATGACCTGAGCCGAAGGCAGAGGCTTTAACCCACTGAGCCACTCAGGCACCCATAAATAAAATCTTAAAAAAAGGTTTTTTGGGGGGCGCCTGGGTGGCTCAGTTGGTTAAGCGACTGCCTTCGGCTCAGGTCACGATCCGGGAGACCCGGGATCAAGTCCCACATCGGGCTCCCTGCTCGGCGGGAAGCCTGCTTCTCCTTCTCTCACTCCCCTTGCTTGTGTTCCCTCTCTGGCTGTGTTTCTCTCTGTCAAATAAATAAAAAAAAAAAAAAAAAAAAAAGGTTTTTTTTACTTAGAAAAATTTCAAATCTACAGAAAAGTTGAAAGAATAGTAACACATATTAATAATATTTTACCATAATTGCCTTATCTAAGAGAGAGGAATTTTGTAAAAAAAATTACTATAGAAAATTTCAGATATACATAAACGTAGAGCGAATAATATAATATACTAGTCTGGTATTCCATTTGAGTATAAAATGACAGAGCAATGAGCTCTGAATATGAATAGGTAGACCCAGTGTTATATGTGTGTCCCAGAATTACAGATTGTGACTGCTCGGGAGGCACAGGCTGTTGTGAGAGGGACAGTACAGGTAGGGATGGCAAAACTAATATTGGGAAATAGACGCTTAAGCCAGTCCAAAAATGAAAAAGAACTAATTGTGGAAAAGGAAATGGGAAGACCCTGAGCAGGCCAGCGAAAATTGCATTCTGCTGAAAGAAATTTGCAAGTTTAATTTTATTACTTCTTCCTCCCCCAGGAAAAGAGGGCTTCACCTACCTCCATTTGATTCAATCTGTTCTTGATTGATTGATTTGTTGATTAGGTTCTTCTTATCTCTTAACTCAGGCATAAGACCCTGCCGGCAAAGCATCCTGTGATGGGAACCCAAACTACCACTCCCTCAAGCAATAAGGACTGCCCTGATGCCCGCAAGTGTGACTGACCCCAACACAATCACTGACCAGACCTTTACTGCCCACCTGCATGCACCCACCCGCTTTTGCCCCACATTTTCCTTATATAAACTTACAAGTATTCTCAGCACTCTGGAGATGGTCTTTGAGATGTTAGCCTGTAGACTTCTGGGTGTTGGCCTCACTGAAATAAATTCCTTTCTGGTTTCATCACCGGTCATTTCTCTGCCACAGGATTTTGTCAGCGGCCAGGGGCGAAATCTGGTCTGCTTGGGACTCTGGAGTCAGGTGCTCTTGCACCCCTGGGCCCCAGATACATGAGGACTGAAAAAAAAAAAAAAGACATTTGAAATGATGTGCATCATTACAAAGCTAAAAAAATATTAATAGGCCAAAATGATATGTAGTGTTCATAAATGAGTATAATTGACATTATTTTTCCTTAGTCAGACCAAGTTTTCCATCACTTTGCTATGTCCTCATTGTTTCTAGTAGGAGTCAAGGTCAGTCCCGGCCCTCTGTCACACACACTCATCAGCCACCCCATATCCCTACCCCAAACCCCAGCACTGTGCTCTCAGGCTCTCTCAGCATTCCTGTTGACTGTGATGGTCTCTTTAACTTCTTCTAAATCTTCTAAAGAAACTTTACCTCTTCTGTTCCCCAACCCCACAGTCCCTAACACTAAAGGGATGGAGGCAGCATGTGTGTGTGGAACTGGGTACTATCTTCTTTGAGAATGATTTGGGGAGCAGCAAGTGAGTAAGTGAGTGGGGAAGGTGGGGAGGGGGCGAGACTGAAGGCTGGAGAAGCAGGGTGAAAATGGGCTCTACATACCATCAGGGACAGGAAAAGGCAGAGCCAGGGTTTGGTTCCAGCTATCTCCCTCCAAATATCCCCCAAGAGAGAGCAGTATGAACACCCAAGGCTCTGAGACCTGGTCCAAAGTGGCCCACTGGATTTTGCATCTTACTCCCTTGTTCATTGAACCAAAGTTGTTTTTAATAAAAATGCAACTTTTCTACCCCCTCCCTGTCATCATGTAAAATTGAAATCGTGACTATGGTTTCCTGTGCCCTTTATTCTCCGCTGTGTATCCCAAGTTGTGAGCTAGTCCTAGTTGAGATGCAAAAAGCTGCAGCCACTTCACTCTGCTGGCCCAGGCTTTGACTATCACGGATGACAGGTGGGCAGGGATGCCAGCCAACTGCTCCCTGTCACCTCTGCATCCATCTGGGAGGCCTGGGCTTAGAGAGAGGCACTGCCTGCTGCCTGCGGCTTTGACTCCATCAGAGTCCTCTCCACCAGCTGGATGCTCAGGTTCTGGCTCTTGAATCAGACCACCTTGAATGAGAACCCTGGTTTTTACCATGTGAGGTAGGGAGAGTTATTTACCCTCTTGTGCTTCAGTTCATCCTCCATAAAATGGTGATGCCCATTTCATATAGGGTGGTTAGGGGGACAAAAAGAGAGAATCCATACAAAGTACTTAGCTTGAGGCTCATTAAGTATTAGCAATTATCATGTTATTTTTTCAAAGACCATCCCAAATATTTCCTCCTCCAGGAAGACTTCTTGAACTTACACTAATGACTGAAAAATATTTGTCCTTCTCTGATCCCAGAGAACTAGGAATAGCTCCTTGTCTTGGGGCAGAGATGCCTGGAACTCCACTACCCCTAAATCTAAAGGGGCTGTAAATGCCTTAAAGCCAAAAAGGCAAAGAAAAGAAGACTTGGACATCCCCCAGGGGTCTAAAGTGCAACCCATTGTGATATGTTTAACGTGTATCTTTTTGTTTGTGTTTTTGCAATCTCTGTTATGTTGTGTGCATGCATTTATAGATATTGTGTTATAGCTGTCACTGGGTTATACTTCTTCAGCTCAGCTCTGGGCATTTGAATCCTCGCTGTGAATATACCTGGCTGTAGAGGCTGCTTTTAGGTAACAGGCTTGAGCAATGGAACTTGAGCAAAAGGCAAAAGGGCCCAGAGACCACCAAGCTGAATGCAAATAGGCTCACTAAATGACCCACCTCCAAATAGCCCTAATGCACCAATGCACTACTTAAAACCAGGCAGTTACCAAAAAAGGGAAAACTGTTTGTCCCTATACTTCCTCACTCTGCCCTGTAACTATAGTCCCTTGCCACCACCAGCGGCAGTCTCCCCTTTACTGTCCTTGCAGTTTATCCATAAAGTTCTCTCTTTGTTTTGCCTTGGGCGAATTCTTCCAGGGCCTGCGCCCCAGTCCCCACCCAATCCTGGTTCTTGTTTCTCTAGTTGCACAGTCCATCATTTTACCCATCCACTAACCCCGTGCAGAAGTTCCAGTCACTTCCAACCTCCAGCCACCACGAAACAATTGTTGGCAGCAAGGAACATCCTTTTACCTGTCCTCTTCTCAGACTGGAAGGGAAAGAGCTGCATTCTAGGGTCAAAGTTCGCTGTGCTCAGTTTCCCTCATTACTGTTCTCCAGAATGGCTGCTCCAGACTACTGTAACCATCGGTGCACCTGGCTGTGACAGCTCCTCATTTTCTGCCAAGATTTGGCATTATCTAGCTTTCTAATTTTGCCAGTCTAATTGCTGTAGTATCTCATTGTTATTTTAACTTGTATTTTTTTGATCATGAATAAATCTGACCATCTCTTCACATGCTTACAGGCTTGCTGGGGTGTCTGTGGAGTCTGACTTCCAACGTCCGCAGGCAGTTGAGCAGGCTCCGGAGGCCCGAGGGTGGGGCCTGTAGGAGGACTTCCAGGGCCATGGAGGCTGGGACAGCTCGTGGGGGATACAGTGGCCCGGACCAGACCCGCTGGCCTCACGTGTGAAAGGCGTGGAGCCGTGAGCAGGTCCAGGGAGCCGCAGGAGGCAGCGGCAGCCTGGTCCGGGATGGGGTGGGGGATAGGCTGCAGCAGCTGCTCCCGTCTGGTGCTCAAGGGCCCAGGCGGGACAGAAGGGTCTGAAGCAGCGGCTGTCGCGTGCACCCCGGCGCTCCGGGTAGCGGCGCGCCCCGACCCCGGCTCTGCGCCCCCTCCCCTCGGCTTGCGGCGCCGCGCCCACGCGGGCGTGCGGCAGGCGGCCGGGCAGAAGCGCGCGCCCGGGCCGCGGAGCGGCGGCGTGGAGGGCCCGGGGCGTGGGAGTCCGACGGCAGTGAGTCGGCGGCGCCGCGGGTCCGGGGCGTAGGGAGCTGCCGCCGCGGTGACATTAGCTAGATGTTTATGCGAGTAAGAGGGTCGTGCGATCCTCACACATTAATTTGTGTGCCAGGCCAGGAAGGACAGGAATGTTATTTGATCTTCGCAGACGCTCTGCGGGTAAGATCTATTGGTACTGCCATTTTGCAGAAGAGAATGCTGAGGCACAGGATGGTTAAATAAGTTACCCAAGGCTACACAGCCTTTAAGTGGTAGAAATGCTGAAGGCCCCCGCTCTCCCAGAATGTTGGGGTTGGGTGGGGAATGAAGACTATACCCCATGGGGAAACTGAAACCCAGAGGAGGGGAGCTGTGGTGGGCCACAGGGGGGATATGCTCACGGCAGAGTATCCTCATGGAGCGTGCTCAGTGCCAGGACCTCTAGTCCTGGCAGCAGCATCAGCGTGGACATCAGCCGGCCTGAGAGGCTTTGGCTGCACTCCCTGAGAGAGAGAGAGAACTGTGGTAGTGTCCTCACCGGGTTGGGGGGGGGGCAGTGAGGGGCTCTATCAAGATGCAGGGTTTTTCCTGGGTCAGAGGATCACTTGAGCTGACCCTTAAAGGATGTGCAACAATGGAGTATTGGGGTGTATGGAAGGGAATTCTGGGCGGAGGAGGCAGCATGAGGAAGGCCTCCAAGGCAAGGGTACTGTGTGTATTTGATATGGACAGAAAGAGGATGCATGGGTTGAGGTGGATGGAAGGGGTGAGATTGGACTTGATTTCCCTGGTGCCTTTCAGGGTCGGCTTGCTCTCACTCACGCTCATTGCCTGTTTGCCAACATAAACCAGGCCACTTCTAGGCTTCAGCTAAGAGAAAGGGAGTCAGAGCTGGAAGGGATCTCTACAGAAGACTTTCTTCACCTTCCTGCAGTTTTACAACCAAAGAAACCAAGGCCTCCAAGGAGTATGTAGCTAGCCCAGGATCCTGCTGCTAGAAGGTGGCAGAGTAGGCACAGAAGCCCTGTTTCTCTAAGCTCACTTTCCTGAATCTGTGTCATGGTGTTGTTCATCCAAGAGGTTAAGGAAGCAAAAGCTCAGGACTCGGTGCTTCTTGGAGATGTTTGAGATCCGAGAAGGGTTCTTCCAGAAGAACCCTCTCCTACCCTATAGGAAAGGCACCCTCTTTGGAGGTGGGAAAGGGAGGAGCTATCAATGGAGATTGCATTTGGAAGGTGGGAAGATTGCTTCCCTGAAATATTGACCTGAGGATGCCTTCCCCTCAGCACCTCTTTCTTGCCATTTACTTGAGCTTGTGGTTTGATTTTCCAGGGGACTGATGGGACAGCGTTTTATAGTTCAAACGCATCTGAAGAGACTGAATTATTTGTATGTCATTCTTTCACTCAACAAGTGTGTGCCAGAGCTTGAATTTGGGGATGTAGTAGTTAACAAATCAGACAGAAATCTCCCCTGTCTTGGCTTATATTGGGGGAAGCAGACAATGAACCTAATAAATATGTAAGTTGAGTATATGTCTGTGGTGAGGGGTGCTATGGAGAAAAATAATGCAGGGAGGTGGATAGGGAGGGTGCTTTCCTTGGTTCGGATTTCCTGGGCCCTGAATTGAAGGCGGCCCCACCTGGAAGGGCACCAGACTTTATTCTCTGACCCTTTGCCTTACAGGACTAATAGTGATGATGATGCTGGCGCTATTTGTTAGAAACCATGCTAGCGGCTTTTCATATTTTATATCCAATTATTACTATAACCCTACAGGGTGGCTCATGTTCCCCATTTTGCAGATGAGGGAACTGAGGCACAGGTTAATTAAGTCACGTGGCCTGGAAACCTGGAAGCGACTCACCAGAGTAGAACCTAGGGTCATGTGATTGTCCTGGGCCAGCAGCTCTGAGGACCCTAGGTTGTACCTATAAGGCCCTGGAAAGCCCAAGACCCTCTCCCATATCTGGAAAGCAAATGGATGGCAGGCCTGTCTCTCACCTGAGCTTATCCTAGCCTTCCCTGTCCAAACACTGGACACCTGTCCCTGGATATACAAAGGGCTGGATCTGGATATTCACATTAGGCCAGACATGCAGGATGTGCTTTTGGCAGCAATCACACCACAGATTATCTGTCCTGTAATGACCATGCAAAGGCCCAGTGAATATTTGTTCCTTGTGTTAGTGTGTCTAAACCTTTATGAAGAAGGCTGTTGTTAGTTGCTGTTGCCCTTAGTCTGCTGTGTGTCACTCATGGAAGCAGAGTTTTATGGGTCCTTCCCTGCTGTGAGCTGTAGGTGGGTCAGCAAAGGTCAGATGTGGCCAGGGCCCCCAAGGAGCTTGCGGTCCAGCCAAGGACACCAGACGTCCTCACAAGCCAAGAGCAGTCAGGATGACGGCAGTGTGGGGGTGAGATGAGCCCTGGACCATGTCACCAGGCCTGTGTCCTCCGGGCTTGGTCACCACCCGCTGAACCCACCACTGCCCGTGGCAGGCCTCAGAGCTCCCTCTAATCTGAGATAATGATGCCGTGTCGAGACAAGAGGAGCCCTGAGAGAAGGAAAATCAGGGTGGGCCCCACAGCTGGGAGATTAGGATTGGGGATGAAGGGAGAAGAGATGGAGGGACAAGGACAAAGAAGCCAGGTGAACGTGCCTCTGGCCTTGCCCGAGCCTGATGAAGTAGGTGGCTCAGTAACTCCTGGCTGCCTTTCTTCACTCGACAGAGCCAGAGAAAAGGTAGTTATCAACTCCAGTGGGAATGAATTCCATCCCTTCCTCAAGAGCTGCTCTTTGGATCATGAAAACTGGATGGTAGGGGACCTCTGAGGGCTGTGACAGCACACACCTGGCTCCCGTGGGCAGTCTTTCCCATGCTGTCCCACCTTTAGGGTTTTGCTAACCCTCCTGGTTGTGTGGACTTGCGGTGAGTTAGTGAAGAAAAGCAGCTTGTCTGGGGGAGTACCCAACATCCGAAGGGAGGAGAGGCAGCCCCACCACCAGTCCGAGCGGGGAGAGCCCCTCCCTGGGAAGCATTCAGGGCAGGAAGGAGCCATTCACCTCTCCTCCTCACGCAGGGTGAGGGCCCTCCCCCTCATCCCCTTTTCTGCCCTTAGTGCTTCCTCTGGAGAGGCAGCTCCGTGAGGCCACTGGAGGGAACAACATCCGAAGGATGAAGGAACTGATGGAGAGGAGAGTCAATGTCAGGGCCAGAAATCACGTTCATAAAGGGGCTCTTCCAAATCGGGAGGCTTGGATAGGGATAGTGCCTGCCCCGGTGACACTTCCACATGGGAGGAACAGTTCATGGAGCCCAAGGCGGAAGCATTTGCCTGTGTTAACTTGGGTGAGGCTCAGACTGTCCACACGGTCTCGTGGTCTTTGTGGTCTTACCTGAGGTCAGGGTCCGGCTTCCTGACCAGGCTTGGGCAACTTGAGAGCACCTACCCTTAACTCTTGTCATCCATCTGAAAGGTACACCCAAAGAACAAAGTTTAGAGTCAGGAGGGCAGTGGGCGGAAGGCTGGGGTCAGGCTGACAGACAGAGAGGGGCAGAAGCCTGGAGGAAAAAAGATGGAGTGGTGCTTGTGGTCAGAAGTCCAGGGATTTAAGACTAGGAGAGGCCAGACCAAGAGAGGCTGAGCATGTGTGAGGAAGCGATTTAGTTCAATTTTCTGAGCGCCCACTGAGTAAAAATGTAGTGGGGCTAGGCAGGAGGCAGAACGAGCCCATGGATCGGGCCTCGGGGCAGGCTGCACATGGGCTGGTCCATAGCCCTGCTGGAGGATGAGACAGAGAGAAAACCATTCCTTCTGACGGGGGGGACACTGGTGAGAGGCCCGGGTGCCATGCAGGGTGGTTTCTCTCTACCTAGGGGCTTCTGGCAGCCAGGCTTGTCTTGAGGAGATGGCAGCCTGGGTGGGAGGTCAGTGGGGGCTGAAGGGGTTGGATGTAGGATTCCTGACTATAGCAGAAGCTGCTCTGTCTGGGGTGACATGACAGGTGTGTGACCTGGGTCTTCCAAGCCTTCCAAGCCTTCCTACCAATCCATCTTCCAAGCCTCAGTAATAGTAACAGGAAGTCTCAGGTGCGCCTTGTGTGATTTGGTTTTTAGAGCATTCTGCCACCTGGTGGTCCTCACTCACCCCTGGAGAGGTGAGTATTTGTAGTATTTGGCCCTATTTGTAAATCAAGACAGGCACAGATGGGTAGAGCAAGTCACCTTAGGCCACACAGCATTTTATTCATAATTGGAGACTCAGTCTCCGCTGGACAAACACTTGCAAGGAAGCCGGGACTTGTAGGATGACAGGATACTAATGCTAGTTCGTTCGTTCATTCATTCATTCGGTCAGTCAGTATTGCTAAAGAGTTCCCCTGTGCCGGCACTTGCTAGGTGCTGGAGACTGAGCAGAGCCCATGGCCAATGTGGCCCCTGCGCTCTTAGAGCTGACTGTCTGGTTGGGGAGAAGACACAGTAAACAGAGTGTCTCCCAAACAGTTCATTCCCACTGTGATAAGCTGAGAGCATATGGAGGTCAGAGGGGGCCCATCCTCCCTGAAGCAGTCAGGGAAGGCTTCTGGAGGCACTGTGATAAGCTGAGAGCATGTGGAGGTCAGAGGGGGCCCATCCTTCCTGCAGCAGTCAGGGAAGGTTTCTGGAGGAAGTGGCATTTTTGCTAGGTGAAGACAGGCAGAGGGGACAGTACAGGCAGAAACTCTGAGGAAGAGAGACCACACAGAAAATCAGTATTTCATATTGTCCCCTGATAAGCTCAAAACTACTGTGCGTGGACAGGAGGAGACAGGATCCCCCCAGTCCTGCTCAGATTTGCTGAGGCCAGAGACCGTGATGAACTTCTAGGGTGGTCCGACAATGGGGTGAGGGATTGGGAGCCTTCAGCCTGTTCTGAAGGAAGTAGGGTACAGAACCCAGGCAGTTGGGGGCCATCAAGGACAAAAACAGTAATCCCCTGACAGGTGGTTGTCCAGCAGGAGCAAAGACAGGGCGAGGGGGAGCAGTCTGGCATTTCTGAGTCGTGGTGGGCAGGGCCCAGGGTTGGGAATTCGTCCCAAGAGCAGTGGGAAGCTCTGAAGTTTTAGGTGGGGGACAGATGGGTCTGCTCATGGTGTTTGACGACGCTTGTTTCAGCAGCTGCCTTGTAGAGGAGAAGGGAGCCTGAGTGGGGCTGGGGTCCCTCCTGGGTGGCGCAGTAGGGTAAGCAGCCCACTCTTGGGTTCTGCTCAGGTCTGATCTCAGGGTGGTGAGGTGGCCTTGAGGTGGGCCCTGCAGCAGGCTGTGCTCAGCACCGAATCCGCTTAAGCCTCTCCCTCCCTCTGCCCTTTCCGCCTGCACCCACTCTCTCTCTCAAAGAAATCAATAAATCTTAAAAAAAAAAAAAAAAAAAAAAGACTAACAGTCTTACTTAACTGGCAGGCAATGCACTACTGAGAGCGAGCACCGAAGAATGACCGGGTCTACAAAATCATCTCTATAGGTTTAGGGAAAGGACTGGGTCTCACTATGACATTGGACAGGGATACATTTAAGAGTCTGAATCAAAAATTTTTAAGGAATTACAAACTTCTCTGCAGAGATAGACCTTTCATGGAAATATCGTTCCTTGCCCAGGCCTCTCTCTGTGCTTCCGGGCCCCGGCCTGAGGGGAAGCTTGATGACGAGCTAGGCCTGGGCATAAGGCAGCGACATCTACCATCCCCCTCCTGCTCCATCTCTCTGCATTTGCTCAGGCCTCATTTAGAGGTGACTCTGGAAGAAAAATGTCTGGGATCCTTAGCCTGAGTTTCCTGATAAAATACTGGAACCTCATGCTACAGGCCTTTGCCCACAAAGCCTCCCCACTCTCACCACTGTGCTCAGTTATTTATTCCTTGAGGGAATCAGTGAGAAAAAATGATATGAGGGAGGTTAGAAAGAGACAGTGCTTTTATAAATCTTCTCTTTCCTTTGCAAATAGTAATAAATATATTGAAAAATAAGAAAGCTGATGGGCACATGTACTTTAGTTAACAGAAGGGTAGGGGGTGACAGGAGAGGGAGATCCTGTTGTTGGGGGGAAGGTCTTGAAGGATATGCCACAGGGCTCTGTTCTGGGAAGTTCTTGGAACTAGAACACAGAAATATCCCTGGGGTTCCCCCTAGCGGAGGCCCTGGCTCCCATGACTCTCCTCTCCCAGCTCTGAGCCTTGACCCTTTTCATTCCCAGGCTCCTGTGGGCTTCTCCCCATGGACTCTGCGCTGTGAGCATTCATTCTGTCCCTCAGCCAGCCAGCCCACCGTCACTGAGATTCTACCCAGTGCGGGGTCATAGGCAGAACCCCATGAAGGCAGAGG
Organism: Spilogale gracilis; assembly: GCA_004023965.1. Lineage (NCBI taxonomy): Eukaryota > Metazoa > Chordata > Mammalia > Carnivora > Mephitidae > Spilogale > Spilogale gracilis. Next base: position 108,241 of record PITA01003899.1, read on the forward strand.
TGTCATGACCCTGGAGCACTTCACAGGTGTTGGGGAAGAGCATCCTGCAAAAAGGTGCGGGGCCACCATTGGGAAAGAGCCCAGACATATTCTCAGTGGCCGCGAAGGGCGGCTGGGGTGGAAGGCACAAGGAGGCCGACTTCGCTGCAGCGGAAGGAGGGACCTTCCGCCCGGCAGCAGGGTTGTCAGGGCGGTCTCCGGAGGGGCAAGGAGTCGGCAGGCTTAAGCCGTGGGCCTGGATGCCGTCCTGTAGGAGAGTCAAACAGTCCACACCCAAACACCAGTCCAGGATGAGGTCCTCCCCAGCCACAGCGCATCAGAAAGTAAGACCAATGTAGTGTGTTTTCACGAAGCTCTATTTGGAAAGAGCATATTCTGAGATTAGTTTCTGCCCATTTTTTTATGTTAAAATATTCCTTCTTTAGTAAATTATGGGGAGAATAGATGGTAGCTGTTTTATATTTATTTATCCAGAGATAGCATGAGCAGGGGAGGGGCAGAGGGAGAGGGAGAGAGAGAAGCCCAAGCAGGCTCCACACCCAGCACAGAGCCTGATGTGGGCTCAGTCTCATGACCCATGAGATCATGAACTGGGCAGAAATCAAGAGTAGGGGGTGCCTGGGTGGCTCAGTTGGTTGGGTGACTGCCTTGGGCTCAGGTCATGATCCTGGAGTCTCAGGATCAAGCCCCACATCAGGCTCCCTGCTCGGCGGGAAGCCTGCTTCTCCCTCTCTCACTCCCCCTACTTGTGTTCCCTCTCTAGCTGTCAAATAAATAAATAAATAAATAAATAAATAAATAAATAAATAAATAAAATCTTAAAAAGAAAAAAAAGAAATCAAGAGTCGGACGCTTAACTGGCTGAGCCACCCAGACACCCCTACTTTTAAATTTTATTTAGCAAAACAAAAGTTTGCAATAGTGTCTCAGCTTCTATTTAAAAAAAATGCCATGGAGGGGCACCTGGGTGGCTCAGTCAGTTCAGCGTCTGCCTTGGGCTCTGGTCATGATCCCAAGACCCTGGAACTGAGCCATGTGTCCAGCTTCCTGCTCAGCAGGGAGTCTGCTTCTCCCTGTCTTCTACCCCTTCCCCCACTCGTGAGCTCTCTCTCAAATAAATAAATATAATCTTTTTAAAAATCTAAAAAAATTTTAAAATGCCATGTTTTTTTTTTTTTTTACATTTGTTAAGCTTGGTGCTCCCTGGCTTGGGTGGCACTTTTGGTTCCTTAGGTTTGTATGATTTTCAGTGCAACATGGGCCCAGGTAGCACAGCCACACCCGCATACATTCACCTCCCCGCCTCCCCATGTCCTCTCCCCCAGTTTCTCCCATCTGCCTGGTTCAGCCACTTACGGATCCTCCAGATGCTGGTCAACTCTGAGGCCAAGATCCACTGTGAGAACAAGGTAAGGCCTCAGCGGGCAGCCCCCTTGCTCCCCGAGTGCCTGCCTGCTCCATCCCCTGCACTGCTGCACCGGTCTGCCCCCACCTCTACCATCTACCCCCAGCCCTGCCCCCTCCCTCTCCTCACGGGGCTCTGCGGTTGCCCTGCCTTCTGAGAACTTTCCGGAAGCCCCAGCTGAACTCAGCCCTGTGCAGTTGGGAGGCTCGCTGTTTCCACTGGGTCCGGGAGAAGTGCTGGGGTGCCTCTCTTGTCAGCATTAAAAGCCTCTTTCTTCTAGTGTCCCTGACTCTTTACCACTCTGTCATGTTGGGACAGTCCCTAGCCCTCTGGGCAGCCTCCTTATTCACACAAGAGGAATCAAAGTAATACCCTCAGAGGGTGGTTAGAAGGTTTATAAGAGAGAGGTTTGGCCCTGCCTCCCTTGTGGTGAGGTGGGGTGGAATGAGCAAAGTTTTGGTTACCAAACCATGGGACCTTGGGAAAATTACTTAAGCATCCTGAGCCTCAGTTTTCCTCTTGGAAAATGAGGATGCTAGCACTCCCCTCTGAGCTGGGAGAGCGCTCAGTGTTGTATATAAAGCGTCTGGCTCAGTGCCTGGCATGTTAGGTGTTCCCATGCTGTTCCCTGGGGTGCTCTGTGATAAGAGGGAGGAAACCCCAATGAGTCAGAGTCCCAGGGCTCCCTGCACTCGGGTCTTACCTTTGCGGGGGTCAGTGGTCCTTATGAAAATGCAGACATTCCTGGACCAGAGCTGTCAGCCAGGGGTTCTCAATCCAGGTCCTTAGAACTCTAAGTGAAGGAATAAAAGGACATTTCTTTTTTTTTCTTTTTTAAGATTTTATTTATTTGACAGAGAGAAACACAGCCAGAGAGGGAACACAAGCAGGGGGAGTGAGAGAGGGAGAAGCAGACTTCCCGCCGAGCAGGGAGCCCGATGTGGGACTCGATCCTGGGTCTCCGGGATCATGACCTGAGCCGAAGGCAGTCGCTTAACCAACTGAGCCACCCAGGCGCCCCAACATTTCTGTTTTCATTAACTTCTACTTAAAAATTGAGCAATTTTTTCAATGATGGAAGAATGTAAGATTGGAAAGGGCATGGTCTCTTGAGGCCACAGTCACATGATACCACTTCTGCCATATTCTATTGCTTGAAGCCCATTACCTTGCCTGTCTGGCTTCGGGGCATGGTGAATATTGGATCCCCTCCACCTGCCCCGATGAGAAGAGTAGCACAATCCTATTGCTTTGGCTGTTTCCGGGGGTGGGAGGAATAGTTGTTGCCATCTTTTTGCTCTTTGCAAGCAGTCCCTCTGACTACCTCTCTATCCCTTGTTCAGGGTCCTCCCTGGAGATATTCAGCCCACTTGCAAAGGAGCTTTGAGTCAGGCCATGGCTGAGCCACAGCGTTTTGGCCCTGGAGATTTCTTTTTCCCTGCTGTTTACCTGACTCTGCTTTGCCAAGCACTGGTGATACCTAGAGTTTTGCTGAACTGCAGGCTGCATGAAAATTTCAGCAACTTTGCCATTAATATCCTGTGAAGTATTTAGTCATCTTGTCTCCTTACTCTTCCTCCAATCTTGTGATGGTTTCTCAGTCTTTCCTTGTTTTTCACGACCTTGACACTTTTGAAGAATCCTGGTCAGGTATTTTGTAGAACGTCCTTCACTTTGGGTTCGTCTGATGTTTTTCTCATGAATAGATTGGGGTTATGGAATTTGGGAAAGAAGACCAGAGGTTGGGTGCCCTTCACTGCCTCCTCTTGGGGGGCACAGAACACTGTGCGATGCCAAAGCAAACACTAATTAATTAAATCAACTCTGTGCCCAACGTGGGGCTCAAACTCATGACCCCAAGATCAAGAGTCTCATATGCTCTACCAACCAAGTCAGCCAGCCATCCCCACAATGCAAACAGTTTGGTAGTGAGTTTGATGTCCTTTATTGAAAGAAAAAATTTCTTAGACTGAGGGACTATAGCCCTTCAAAGCAGTTGAACACTCTTCTGGAGGGATTTGGGACAAGAACGAATTTGGTAGAGCCCCAAAGCAGCAGCACAGAAGTGGCAGGACTGACTGTTGGGGGGACGCTTGTAAGGCCGGCAGGTCCTGTTTTCTAGGGTAGGGGGAGCCAGTACAGTTTGTCATTGGAGTACATACGTTAGGTTTCCTGTAAGTGGAGGTTGAGGTGGATTGAGGCGCCCCTGAGGCAGGTTTAGATCTGTCACCTGGGCCACGACACCGGGCAGCCTCTATTTTGTAGGTCTCGATATAAGGGATAATTTTATCAATACCAGTATGGCTTGTCACTGGTGATGCTACCTTGATCCAGTTCTGACACCAGTTCATGGGGTGAGGTCCCGAACAAAGGAGCTTCTGTCCTTGTGGAGTGTGGGACCTGGACGTGGATGCATTCTTGTTCACCAGCCTGGACATTCTCCCAGTGCTGTCCTTTTGCATTTTTATGGAGGCTTCATTTCATAGACTTGATAGATTAAATCCTTGGTCATTGGTGATTGACTCAACCTCCAGCCTCTCTCCGCTCCCTGGGGGTCAGGGGGTGGGACCGAAAGTTCTAACCCTCTAACTGAGTTGGTTTCCCAGGCAGCCAGCCCCGGGCCTTCAGGTTACCTTGGATTTCCTTATCACCAAATTAACGTAACAATAGACACCATACTCATTCTGCGCACTTAGAAAATTCCAAGGGTTTTAGGAGCTCTGTGCCAGAAACAGGACGAAATACATATTGCTTATTATAAACCGTAATTTCACACTTGATCATGTGGTTAATGTGGTCTCCGTTAGCATTTTTCCCCTTTCCATACTCTATTGTTAGACATTCTATGGTTTTAATTTGCATTTCAATAATGACAAATGTTTTTAGGTATCTTTTTATGTGGCTTATTTGCCATCCATATATCTTCTTTGAGTCCAAATGATTTTTTAATTGGGTTGTTTAGTATCTCATTGATGATATTTTAGAGTTCTTTATAAATTTTGGAAGCATTTCAGAATAAATTACGGACATCCCTATAACTCCCTTTAAATACTTCGGCATGCATAACATTAACTAGAATTCAATTTCTTTACCTAAAATGAAATACACAAATCAACTTCACTGAGATTTGACAGATTTTACTCCAGTGTAATCCAAACCACTGTCAAGATGTATGACATCATTCAATATATTGATTTTTATGACCCATGGATGGTTGCAATCCATTTGAAAAACAGGACCCCAAGCACTCTAGCTATAATGCTGGGCCTTGGTAGAAGCTGTGGGCTATAAACATAGGACTTGCAAACATCCCTCACTTAAATATTGCTTCTGAGTCCAAGAGACCTTCTTCAAGCCTACACCTCTTCCCACCCTGGCCAGTTCCCTTCTGTTAAAGAACAAAATTCAAGTGAGTAAATTTAAAGATCTAATTGGTTTTATTCATTGATTCATGAATGGGCAGCCTCACATCTAGCAAACAGAAGGGAGCTCTGGGGAGCTGTACAAAATGAAAGACTGTTATAGGCAAAAGGCAATGGGGCAAGGAAGTTATCCTAGGAAAAACGGGATGTTTTAGGCATGATCACCTTCCTTTGGGGGCCAGTAGGAGTGGTCTCTCAGGTGGATTTCCTCTCTCTAGTGTTGACCAGGAAATTCCAGACTGACTGGTTAAGATTACTTATCTGGGAGAGGCTGAGGCTGCAGTTCGGTTAGGAATGGTGATGTGGGTGGGCCTTGGCACAAAATAGAATCCATTGTGAGTCTATTTTCTCCTTTTTTAATATTTCCTAGTCCCTGCAGGCCCCATCAGCTCTCAGCCATCCCCGGAAGGTTAGGAGGTGACCTCCTAGAGACAGATCCTGGACACTGTAGTCACCTCATTTCTCATTTGGGGCCATATCAAGGCAAGCAGACGTTGGAAATGTGTAATACTGTCCTGTGGGGGGTGGGGGGAGGTGTTCTAGGGATGGTCAGTGCTATACAATCTCACTTTACATTCTGAGCTATTTTTCAGCATATAAAACAAGTTTCTGCAGGTGATGCTGTCACGCTCCCTCAGCCACCCACTGGGGAAATCAGGGTCATCCCCATTTGATCTAGGAGAAAATGGAGGCTCATGGAGGTACAGATAACTTAGTCGAGACCACACTGCATTGCTGACCACTGCTGGAACGGGGATCTGAACTTTGGCTTCCTCACACCCACCAACCCCTATGAGGCTGTGTGGGCACCTGTGGGTGGCCCAGGACTCCATTCCCATTTACATACTGTGTTGCTTCCATGGGAGAGCTGTGTTCTGGGTTGCAAAAAATTCACCGTTTGGGAAACAGCCAGGGTGTGAGAAGGGCTCCACTTTGTAGACTGTAGGGACCACCCTGGTCTACCACCTTGTTTCCAAGATGGCCTGACCTTACTACACTGTGCAGCCCAGAAAGGCCACATGCGGGTGCTGGCGTTCATAACGGAGGACCTGGAGGATGTGCCCTTGGACCATCCTGACAAGGTGAGAGTGGCCTCGAGTCTGCTTGTTCTTCCCACTGGGTCTAGGGCTCCTGGGCCCACTCTTACCCATTCCTTGAGTGCATCCTTTGAGCTATGGGTAGTGCAGATTGGACCCCACCTGAGGGAACTGCTGGGCTAGAAGGGGTCTTAGGGCACAAATGAGCGGGACACAGGAGGAAAAAGGTCAGTTCCCTCAGAGAGGTTCTGATGAGGACTAACTACACAGGTTAGGGACGGGAGCCACTGCTTTCTGCTTCCTAGAGGAGGTGGCATTTAGTGAATGAACTGGAATATGTTGGTAAGATTAGAAAGCAGGGAGATTTTGTGAATAGAGAGAAAAGAGCACTTTAGAGCTGGAAAAGAGCCCTTTGCATGTGAGTTCAGATGGGCTGGAATTTTGGGAGTGAGAGCCTGGGCCATGTTGGGAGCCCTTGGTGGAAATCTCCACCAACCTTAAGCCTCAGAAATCTGTCCTTTATTCAGTAGGCAGCAGGGAGACACAGAAGGATTTCAGTGGAGGAGGGGCCCCACCCAGTGGATCTTGCTGGAAAGCTGGGTCTGGGCTTTTCAGGTAAGGTGTGTAGGGCAAAGGAGAGGGGAGAGTTGCTGGGGCTGGAGGGCCCCATCCCAGCCCTGAGTGGCTAGCTAGGTGGGCAGTGTGGGCATGCCTCCTAGAGAGTACAGAAAGGTCACTTTCTTCCCCTGCCTGGTCAGCTGGGAAGGATGGCGTTCCATCGGGCAGCTGAGTATGGGCAGCTGGATGCTCTGGACTTCCTTGTGGGCTCCGGCCATGACCACAGTGTGAGAGACCAGGTACTGTAACTGGGTCCCAGCGGAGGTCCAAGCTTTGTGCTCCTGACCAGGGCGGGCGCTGGCAGCTGATCTGTGCCAGCTTCTGACTCCAGCACGCTGGAGGGGCAGCCGGCTCGAGGACCGGACAGGGTCTGACGTTCCTCCGGCAGGCATTTTTTGAGCACACGCTATGGGCCCGTCCCGTGCTGAGCTCAAGGAGACAGTTTTTCACTCAAGAAGCCCGAGTGGCCACCTTGGTAGAAAGCTACAGTCAGGTGTGGGGAGCTGGGACGGCAAATCTGTTGGCTGGTGGTGCTGCCGGGAGTGGGTGTGAGCGGGATTTTGATGCCCTTGGGGCTGTTGCTGGGGGTGAGGGGAAGGGTTAGGGAATGGTGGGAGCCAGGCAATTGCTGGTTATTTACTTTGTCATTTAGTCATCTACTGTGGACACGGTAGAAATAGGATGAGAGCTGGGAGGGGGGAGCAGTTGGTTGAGGGTGGAGAGCTTCAGGCAGGATTTCACCAGTCTGAGGAGAGCTGAGGGCTGGGCCCTGGGGACTTCCCTGAAAAGGACTCTTATCAGTGGGCCATTGTGAATCATTAGGCGAGTCTGTTGCAGCAAATTCTAAACAATGCTTCCAATAAAGGGACAAACGCTATTACTAATCTTCTCATTAATGCGCTTGGCCAGGATGAAAGAGTTCTGTTTATAAGCTAATGACAGGCAAATGTCTTAGAACTTAGGACCAGTTCAAGTTTCTTATTTTATACACCAGAGCCCGGAGAGGGGGATGCTTTAGCCAGGGTCACAGAGCAGGACAGAGGCTGTGGGTTTGGAACCAGAGACCTGATGCCCAGCCTGGGGCTGCTCCCTCTCTTCAAGCTGCCTTCTGGGGCACTAGGGCTGTGGGGTTTGCACCGAATCCAGCTGTCCACACTCATCCTTTTAGTCCTGAGAATCAAATCAGGCCGATTTCCTTCACTCTAGAAACGGGCCAAGCAGTCATGCTCTGGGTTCTATTGTGTAGGCGGTTGGCCAGGAACCGGGAGTACAGAGAGGAGCGAAGCATAGCCCCTGCCAGGATGTATCTACCTCAGAGGTAAAAACAGGATTGTGTTCAGGGTGCCAGGAGGGCAGGAGCACCCAAACTAGAAAACAAGTAAAGCCCAGCATTGTTGAGTTTACCTAGAATCTTGTAATCAGAAATTCTAGAAAGAAGCTTTTAAAAATTGCATAGCTCTCTTGGGCCTGGGTGGCTCAGTTGGTTAAGTGTCTGCCTTCAGCTCTGTGGTGATCCCAGGGTGTTGGGATCGAGCTCTGTCTTGGGCTCCCAGCTCATTGGGGAGTCTGTTTCTCTGCTTGGCCCCTTCCAGCTCTCTTCTTCCTTGCTGGGGCCTCTTCACCATCCACTTGTTCTCTGCAGAAAGATCCATTAAAAAAAAAAAAAGATTTATTTATTTTTAGAGGGGAAGGTGAGGCAGAGGTAGAAGGAGAAGCAGACTTCCCCACCCACCCCCCAAGCACGAAGCCTGATATGGGTCTTGATGTCCAGACCCTGAGATGGTGACCTGAGCTAAAATCAGGAGTCGGACAGTTAACTGACTGAGCCACCTAGCTGCTCCTGCAGAAAGACCCCTTTAAGGACAATCCCACCAGGCTGCGCTTGGCAAGATCCACTTCTGATACAAAGAACAGCGTGCCCTTTGCCACACCCAGAGGAACCACCTCTTGTGGCTGTGTCGCTGTCACCTTTAGACTTTTCAGGTGTGAGACAACTACCAGCCCTGCGGCTCTCAAGATCCAGGAGCCACATGTCAATCTCTCCATCACAGTATTTACTCATTGAACAAATATTTTATTGAATGTCTGCCGCGTGCCCCAAACCCTATTCTAGGCACTTGGGGAAACAGTGGAGAACAAAAACAGAAATCCCTGCCCTTGAAGTGTTTATGTTCTAGCAGGAAGAGTCAGGCAATAAACAATAAGCATAGTGCACACACAAGTTATAGTGTGTTAGGTTATCAGTGCTATGGGGGAAAAGGGAAAGAAAAGTCCAGCAAGATTGGGGAATCAGGACAGAGGGTGGGAGTTGCAGTTTTATTTTATTTTAAAATTCTATAGAGCACACGTGTGAGTGACAGCACAAGTGGTAAGGGGATGGGCAGAAGGAGAAGCAGGCTCCCCATGGAGCAGGGAGCCCAGTGCAGGGCTTGATCCCTGGACTCGGGGACCATGACCTGAGCCAAAGACAGGCGCTTTAAAAGACTGAGCCACCCAGGCTTCCCTGGAGTTGCAGTTTTAAATAGTGTGGTCAGCATGGCCACACCATTCAATGAGAAGCTACCATCTTTTTTTTTTTTTTTTTTTTTGAGAAGCTACCATCTTGAATTGGGCCATGCAGCTAGCTGCCTGGGCACAACCTGAGTGCCAAGGAGAGTCCTTGGAGATTTGGCCTGGAGCAGGGGGAGGGGATGGAGCTAGGATGGCTCAAGGAGGGACTGGCTTTAGACAGGGGCATGGAAAATAAGGATTTTTTTCCTCCCAAGTATTGTGTTTGCCTTCAAGTATAAGGAAAGACCAGGACCTGGCCCTTATAAGTGCCCCTGGGTGTAGTTCAGGGCACACTTCTCAGGGGCAGAGAGACACTGGCCCAGTGCTTGGGGCTGCAGGTTTTCATCGACTCGCTCTGTGACCCTAGATGCGTTACTTCTTACCTCTGGACCTCAGCTTCCACGTCTATACACTGAGGGGCGTTTCCAGCAGGTCCCCAGGGCCTTCAAGGGTCTATGATTCTAGCGGTCCCTCGGGAGCCCTTCTGCCTGCAGGAGGGGAACGCGGCCCTTCACCTGGCCGCCGGCCGGGGCCACCTGGCCATGCTGCAGCCGCTCGTGGGCATCGGGCTGGACCCGGATGAGCAGAACGCGGTGAGTCACTGCCCAGAGGAGGCAGACAAGCTCGCTCGCTCCCTGCTTTTGAGGAACAGGCGCCCCTAGGTGCAGCTTGATTTTCCCCTGCTAGAGGCTTCCTGGAGTAAGAAGGCGTGGACAGAGAGCACGGGGTGAGGCAGCTCAGAGGGTGAGACCATGAGCAGGGATGTGGAGGCGGGAGCCAATGTACCATGTGCTCCTCAACGTGAGAAAATCGGGTACAGGGCTCAGGGAACCACAAATAATGACCCAGGTTATTGTCCTCAGTAGCATGGCTGAGGAGAGCTCCTAGAGCTCTGGAGCCGTAGCGCAAGGGGTCCCTCTCATCTCAGGGTTAGGCCTCAGCCTCCCCGCCGTCCTCACACTCTCCCTGTGTGTTTCAGGAGGGTCTCACTGCCCTGCACATGGCGGCTGAAGTTGGGCGTCCACCCCGACTGTGTACAGCTGCTCCTTGAGGCTGGGAGCTGTGTGAACGCCCTCACGCAGGTCGTCAGTCCTCCCCTGGGGACGGATGTCTGCCCTTGGTTTCTGAACCCTAACCCTAACCATGTCAGCGATTCCTGAGCGTGTGTGAATAGGGGCCCTCGGGCCGCAGGCCGGGGTCTGCCCTTGGCTTCTCTGCTGCTGAGCTCTGAGACCCAGGGTAAGTCGCTTCAATTCAATGAGCCTCATTTCCCTACTATAAAATGGGGATGCTATGGAGTCATGTTTTTCTATTGCTGGGAGGAGTAAAGACACGTCCCAGTGCCTGGGGGCTGCCAGGAGCTCAACCCCTATTGGTGTCTTCTTATTGCTGGGCACTTGGTAGTTCATGGGTCCTCTTTTTACAGTAATTACTTCAAAAAAATTTCCCCAATGAAGAAACTGGCGGGTCACAAGCTGGTGAAAAGCCAAGCTGAGGCTAAAAAGCCTGCTCCCTGGACTGCAGGGCTCCTGGCCTGGAAGCTTTGCCTGGGCACCAACCACCCCAGCCCCCAGAGCTGGGGCCTGGGCCAGGCCTCTTCCCTCTCTCACTGCTGACTCCTAAGTGAGCCATTGGAAAGTCTCTCTGTGTCCTGGAAAGGGGTATTGTGGGCCTTAGGTAGGGAGTTGGCGCTTTTGTTTGTTTTTGCTTTTTTACTTTTAGATCAATGACAAATCATCTTTCTTGGCTGATTGAATGGCGTCAGGGTCTGTAATTCTCTATTTGTTCTAAATGTCAATAATAACGCAATGATAATAAATAAAATATAACAACAAAAATAGTTTAAAAGCCCAGGAATTAAAATAGTATGCTAAAAACATTGAACACAAAAGAAGGCAATCAAGGAGAAACAGAAGAACAAAAAAGACATGAGACATATAGAAAATAAGTAGCAAAATGGCAAATGTGAATTCAAGAATAATATCAATGCTAACCTCCCCAAATGTGAATCACACTTTGTAAGACCCAAAACGCTTAACTTGCAGAACTTCCCTGCAGGTGCTCCTTGCTGCCCGAGGGTGTTGGGATGACACCCAGGCCCACCTAGAGGGGAGGTAGCTGCCCCTTCCATCTGCACAGTGTTGGCTCTTCGGGCAGCTGCCCTTTCTCTATGCCCAGGACAGTGCTCAGGACTGGGAGGGGGCACAAGAAGTGAAATGTCAAGACCATGTCCCCAGCAGGAGCAGCATAGGAGTTTAGGGACTGGGGAGGTCGTGTCCAGCTGGTGGACATGGCAGGGCCGCAGCTGCCCGCTGCACTGGGCCTTGTGCTCTCCCATTGGCTTGAGGTTTCTGGCAGAGGGCACATTCTATCTGGACACCCTCACCCCTCACGGGTCTCTGAACGAAAAAGGATTCTATTTTGTAGTGGGAGGTGGACTGGTTCCCACTCACCCTGTGCACTCAGTTCAGATGGGACTCTGGGAGAGTGACCAGCTCGTCTCAGTTTGCCCCATACGGTCCTGGTTGTAAAACTGAAAGTTCTGGGGAAGAGTCTGGGCAGTCTGAGACAGCTGGTCGCCTAGAGGGGTCTGCCTGGCGGAGCGGAGGCGGGTAGCTCATGTGAGATGGTTGTTTGGGGGGGGTGGGCTTGAATAGAAGGAGGGCACTTAGAAGGCCCATCAGGATGGAGCCTTGCCCTGGCGCTGCCGGCTCCTGCCCCGACATGCTGAGACCAGCTGCAGTGGGGCAGCGCGTGCCGGCTGGGGTTTGATCTGTTCTGGCGAATCTTATTTGTTCCCTTCTTTGCAAACCTCAGAGTATACTCTGCGTGTGTTTACCAGCCTAGGAATCGTACAGGCTTTGATGTGTGCTCTGGAGTTTGTGACAGGAAGCAAGGAAAAGCCAGGACCACAGTGAGCTCCTTTTACTAGTCACCAGGCCTGGGCAAAGCGTTGATTTCTCCAACCTCAGGGTTCAAGGGGGTAATCATCTCAGGGGTTGTGAGACACAAATGGAATAATGGATACCAAAGGCCCACTGTGAGGGGCTTTCAGGACACAGCACTGATGCCTGTTTCCTTCTAGAAAAAACAGAGCTGTCTCCACTATGCAGTCCTCGGTGGCTCTGAGGACATTGCCCGGACCCTCATCCACGCAGGAGGCCACACCAACATGGCTGATCATGTAAGTGTAGGGGCCTGGGTTGAAAAAGGTCCCCACTGCAAAGTCTCCATGACCTCCCTGATGAAGCACAGCACAGAAGCAGGTGCTTTGGGCCCCTGAGGCTGGGATGAGGGCCAGGACTAGGGGACCTAGCAGCTAGCAGGAGGGAGGGTCAGATAAATGTCTAGCTAGAATAGGGTTAGCAAACAAGCTCCATTTCCTCCCAAGTGAGTTATTCACTCAAGTCCTCCACTCATTTATCCATTGGGACTTGATGATGGTCGTTATATTACAAATCTAGCCTCTTGGTTGTTCATTTTCTTATGTTGTGTGGTACATTTGCAGGCGACAGTATATCCTTGTGGTTAAGACATGGACCTGGTCAGAGAACCTGGCTTTGAGGCCTGGCACTGCCCGTCACAAACTGAATGACCTTGGACAAGTTGCTCTGACCTCCCGGGCCTTTGTTTCTTTACCTTTAGGTGCTATTATTACTCCTATTATGTAAATGAGGAACTATCTATTGTGTACATTAGAATGACCTTGGACAAGTTGCTCTGACCTCCCGGGCCTTTGTTTCTTTACCTTTAGGTGCTATTATTACTCCTATTATGTAAATGAGGAACTATCTATTGTGTACATTATCATTTCTTTTTCTTTTGTTTTTTTAAGAACCATTTCTTAAATAATCACTATATTTAAAATTATTGTAAGAACAATATAGCACAGTTCATCAGAATATAGAGAAAGAAGGTATCCCTAATCCTAGCACCCTAGTAAAGCAATGACTTCCTTATTCCCTTCCAGTTTTCTTCATATGTGTAGTAGCACCTCTTGCTAGAAAGAATCCAGGCTAAGAAAGAATTCTGGAAAAGGGGATGTTTATTTTTAACCATCCAGACCTCAGAATTTTGATTTGAGTCCAGTGAGGACTATCCAGCTCAGGTATCAAATGTTGCTAGTTTTCTGGCAACTGTTTTTAATGCCAGATGTGGTTCAGTGACTACATGACACTTAACAGTTCCTCAGCTGTCAAGTATTTAAGTTGTTTCTGACTTTGCCAGGATATAAATAATGATTTATGAACATCTTTATGGCTTGTAACTTTGTATTTCTTTTGCATTATATATGAATTCTCCAAATAAGATTTTCTGGGTCAGGTGGTAAAAACATTTCTATGATTCTTCATGTAGCTTGTTACAGTCCTTTCCAGAAAGGTCTGATTGCATAGCCCCCAATAATTTATGAGTGACCTTTCATCAATATTAGGTATTAACTTTTTCTATATATTTTATAGTTAAATGATTCTGTTACTGTTTTATTTAGAATCTCTTTGATTACTGTTGTCCCTGAATTTTTCCCAGTAATTTGTTTTTTTAGTTGATTGGAGTTCTTCTATTGTGAGTTATTTTTTTTCCAATCCTTTGTCTGTATTGGTGTGGTTTTTCTTTAACCAATTTCTTTGAGGTTATTGTTCTTGGATCATACTTTATGTTTGCTCTTACAAATTTCTGACATGCTGAAGATGTAAATGTTTGTGTAATCACAGGTATTCTTGATGCAAAGTTTTGAGTTTAAATTTGGGAATCTTCTAGCTATGATTTGATTTTTGATGTTGGACTCTTCAATCCTCCTACACTGTATTTTTTTTATATGGTAAGATATACTACTCAATAGATTCCCCCTAATTTTTTATATTTCTATGTCAGCTGTATATATTACATAATTATAACATTTCTTAGCACTTTTTCATTCTTCCCTTTATCACATATTTGCATCTTGATATATGATGGGCTCCATGTCTGGGCAAGTGATCCTCTTTCAATAAGTTGTATGTGTAATCTTTAGCTGGTTCCATAGTATTTTAATTAGTGTTGCCTCGTAATTTCTTTTAAAGTCATATAAAGCTAGTCTTCTTAAATATCCTCATCTGTTAATATAATCTTTTATCCTTTTATATTCTCACATGTTTATTTTTCCAGCTGAAAGTTAAAGTATTTTTTTTCAATGAAAAAAAATCAACTTTAAGGATGCTAAATCAATGTATAGAAATCTTTTGCATTCCTGTACACTAATAATGAAACAGCAGAAAGTAAAATTAAGAGAACAATCCCACATCACATCAATAAGAGAAAGGATAAAAACCATATCATTATTTTAGTTGATGTGGAAAATGCATATGACAGTACAACATCCATGCATGATAAAAAGACCTCTGCAAAGTAGGTCTAAAAGGAACATTTCTCAACATAATAAAAGCTTTATATGGAAAATCCACAGCCAACATCATACTTAATGGAGAAAAACTGAGAGCTTTTCCACTAAGGTCAGGAACAAGACAAGGATGTCCACTCCAACCACTTTTATTCAACACAGTACTGGAAGCCCTAGCCACAGCAATTAGACAACATAGATAAATAAAAGGCATCCAAATTGGTAAGAAAGAAGTAAAACTCTCATTATTTGCAGATGACATGATAATATGTATAGAAAACCCTAAAGACTCCACCAAGACCCTACTAGGGTTGATAAATGAATTCAGTAATGTTGCACTATATAAAATCAATGTACAAAAAATCTATTGCCTTTCTATACACTAAGAAACAGCAGAAAGTGAAATTAAGAAAATAATTGCATCTACAGTTGCACCAAAAACAATAAAATATCTAGGAATAAACTTAACCAAACAGGTGAAAGATCTGTACTCTGAAAATTATAAAACACTGATGAAAGAAATTCAAGATGATGCAAAGAAATGGAAAGACATTCCATGCTCATGGTTGGAAGAACAGATATTAAAATGTCCATACTACCGAAAGCAATCTACAGATTTAATGCAAACCCTATCAAAATACCAAGAGCATTTTTCACAGAGCTAGAACAATCCATCCTAAAATTTGTATGAAACCACAAAGATCCTGAATAACTAAAATAACCTTGAAAAAAGAAAACAAAATTGGAGGTATCATAATTCCAGACTTCAAGTTATATTATAAGCTATAGCAATTAAGCAGTATGGTACCGGGGGGCCTGGGTGGCTCAGTTGGTTAAACGGCTGCCTCTGGCTTAGGTCATGATCCTGGGGTCCTGGGATTGAGCCTGCTCAGCGGAGATCATGCTTCTCCTTCTCCCTCTGCCTGCCACTCTGCCTACTTAGTGTACTCTCTCTCTGTCTCTCTGTCAAATAAATAAATAAAATCTTTAATAAATAAATAAATAAATAATAAAAATAAAATAGTATGGTACTGACATAAAAACAGACACATAGATCAATAGAATAAAACAAAATGAACCCACAATTAATTATATGGTCAATTAATATTCGATAAAGGAGGAACAAACATGCAATGGGAAAAAGACAGTATGTTCCACAAATGGTGCTAGGAAAACTGGGCAGCTACATGCAAAAGAATGAAACTGGACCACTTACGCCATACACAAAGGTAAGCTCAAAGTGGATTAAAGACCTGAATGTGAGACCTGAAACGATAAAAATCCTTGAACAGAACACAGGCAGTAATTTCTCTGATATTGGCCAAAGCAACTTTTTAAAAAAAGAATTTTCATTTATTTATTTCTGAGAGAGAGAGAATGGGCAAGCACAAGGAGGGGCAGAGAGAGAAGCAGATTCCCCGCTGATCAGGGAGCTGGATGCAAGACTCGATCCCAGGACCCTGGGATCATGACCTAAGCCAAAGGGGGACATTTAATGGACTGAGTCACCCAGACACCCAGCCATAGCAACTTTTTTCTAGGTAGGTCTCCTGAGGCAAGGGAAACAAAAGCAAAAATAAACTATTGGGACAACATCAAAATAAAAAGCTTCTGCACAGCAAAGGAAACAGTCAACAAAACTAAAAGGCAATCTATGGAAGGGGAGAAGATATTTGCAAATGACATATCTGATAGAAGGTTAGTATCCAAAAATGTATAAAGACTCAACACCCAGAAAACAAATAATACAATTTAAAAATGGGCAGAAAACACAAACAAACAAAGACATCCAGATGGCCAACAGACACAAGAAAAGATGGTCAGTGTAAGTCATCTTGAGGAAAATGCAAATCAAAACTACAATGAGAGATCACCTCATACCTGTCGGAATGACTAAAATCAAAAACATAAGACAAGTGTTGGTGAGGATGTGGAAAAAAGGAACCCTTGTGCACTGTTGGTGGGAATGCAAACTGGTGCAGCCACTCTGGAAAACAGCCTGGAGGTTCTTCAAAAAATTAAAAATAGAACTACCCTATGATCCAGTAATTGTGCTTCTGGGTATTTGCCCAAAAAATACAAAACCACTAATTCAAAGGGATACATGTACTCCTACATGTACTGAAGCATTATTTACAATAGCCAGACTATGGAAGCAGCCCAAGTGTCCACTGACAGGTAAATGGATTAAGAAGATGTGGTATATATGTTTAATGGAATATTATTCAACCATATCTTGCCATTTGCAACAACATGGATAGAGCTAGAAAGTGTAATGCTAATGAAGTCAGTTGGAGAAAGACAGATACCACATGGTCTCATTCATATGTGGAATTTATGAACCAAAACAAACAAACAAGGAAATAAAAGAGAGGCAAACCAAGAAACAGACTCTTAACTCTAGAGAACAAACTGATGGTTACCAGAGGGGAGATGGGTAGAGGGATGGGTAAGACAGATGATGGGAAACAAAGAGTGCACAATTATCATGATGAAAAAAAATAACACAGACCTATACCCCAGAAACAAGCCATACATTGTATGTTAAGACAAAATTAATAAAAAAATAAATAAAATTTTAAAAATCAACTTACGATTTAGAATAATCACCATAGGACTATAAATTAATTGGAAATCATTAAAATGATTTTAATATTTAATCTTCTATAGGAACATATCTGTCTCTATATATTCAAATAATAATTTAAACCCACCAACAAAGTTGAACTTAAAAAATTTTTAAAGGAATAAAACATAAAAGGAAGTTTGGAAAACAGAATCATCTGTATTTTTACTACCCTGCCACAAATATTATTCTTTATTTACTCTGTATCAGTATTTTTTTTAATTGCCTACTTTGGTACAGATTATACCACATATCCATATACACTACTTTGGTTAGAAGGATACTATGTATGTAATTTTGTGTCCGGATAATCATAAGCATTTCCACATTGCTGTGTAACTACTGATGGTGATGTCTGGTCTGATGAACGGAGGCACCATGTTCTGTGAGCCTCCTCGGCTGTGACAGAGCATCTGATTTACTTGCCAGTACAGGTAGCACAGCTGTATGCATATGACTTCTTTTCTTTTTTAAGGAAAGATTCTGAGAAATAGGGAATTTGAGGCCAGATATTGTCAGCATCTTCCTAGCTCTTGATATATAAGCTGAACCACTTCCTGAAAGTCTTGTGCCCATCTGCAGAACCGCTAGCAGTGTCCAGGCTGCGAGTTTCCTGGTCCTCTCACCCCAAGAGCTTTACATTTTCTCTCAATTAAAAAAGAACCCAGGGCCTCCTGGCTGGCTCAGTCAGAAGAGCCTGGGACTCTTGATCTCAGGGTCATAAGTTTGAGCCCCATGTTGGGTGTAGTGATTTTGCTAAGAAAATAAACCTTGGGGCACCTGAGTGGCTCAGTTGGTTAAGCGACTGCCTTCGGCTCAGGTCATGATCCTGGAGACCAGGGATCGAGTCCCACATCGGGCTCCCTGCTCGGTGGGAAGCCTGCTTCTCCCTCTCTCACTCCCCCTGCTTGTGTTCCCTCTCTAGCTGTGTTTCTCTCTGTCAAATAAATAAAATCTTTAAAAAAGAAAAGAAAAGAAACCTTAAAAAATAAATACTCAAGTATCCCTCATCATTTTTTAAATTTATACCCCTTGAATTATTATTGAAGGTGAAGATTCTTCCATTTGTAGTAAATTGACTCTTCAAATTGTTTGCCCGTTTACATATAGGGATCTAATTTGATTTTTCAGTTAGTTTGCATGGACTCTTTTTTTTTTTAATAAAGATTTTATTTATTTGACAGAGAGAAACACAGCCAGAGAGGGAACACAAGCAAGCAGAGTGAGAGAGGGAGACACAGGCTTGCCACCAGGCAGGGAGCCCGATGTGGGACTCGATCCCAGGTCTCCAGGATCATGACCTGAGCCAAAGGCAGTCGCTTAACCAACTGAGCCATCCAGGCACCCCTGCATGGACTCTTATATAGTGTATATTAGCCTTCTGCCTCCAATGTTGACAATGAAGATGTCTTCGTGGTAAACTGTTTGCCTTTTCATTTGGGCTAGGTTTGCTCCTATTTATCTACTTATGTTTATTTTTTATTTACATTTCTATTTATTTATTTTTTAAGATTTTATTCATTTTTCTGTCAGAGACAGAGAGAGATCAAGACAGTGAGCACAAGCAGGGGGAGCAGCAGGAGAGGGAGAAACAGGCTTCCTGCTGAGCAAGGAACCCAAAGTTGGACTCAATTTCTGGACCCTGGGACCATGACCTGAGCCAAAGGCAGACGGATAACCAACTGAGCCACCCAGGTGCTCCCTGTTATTTGCATTTTTTAAAAAAATGAAAAGTAATCTGCTGGTAGTAACAGTGTTAATAGACACAGTCCTAAAGAGTGAAGATCTTAACAAGTCAAATCTAATGATTTTTTTCCTTTGCTTTTTCTTATATGTTTCTATACCTAGAAAATGAATGCCCTTTCTCATAACTTCAAAATAATTTGTTCTAACTTTCTCATAAGTTGATTTTTAAAGATTTATCTTATTTATCATTTCTTTATTTTTAAGTAATCTCTATACCCAACACGGGGCTTGAACTCACAACCCCAAGATCAACAGTTGCATGTTCTTCTGAGCCAGCCAGATGCCCCTCCATAAATTAAAAAAAAAAATCAAATTTTTTGGGGCGCCTGGGTGGCTCAGTTGGTTGGGCAACTGCCTTCGGCTCAGGTCATGATCCCGGAGACCAGGGATCGAGTCCCACATCGGGCTCCCTGCTCGGCGGGAAGCCTGCTTCTCCTTCTCTCACTCCCTCTGCTTGTGTTCCCTCTCTGGCTGTGTTTCTCTCTGTCAAATAAATAAATAAAATCTTAAAAAAAATCAAATTTTAAATATCTATGGTATCAAATAGGGATCAATGTGTATTTTCCCTCCAAAATTATTAACTAGTTATCTCAACACCTCTTATTGAATAGCCTCACTTTCTTTCTTTCTTTCTTTCTTTTTTTTAAGATTTTATTTATTTGACAGAGAGAAACACAGCCAGAGAGGGAACACAGGCAGGGGGAGTGAGAGAGGGAGAAGCAGGCTTCCTGCCGAGCAGGGAGCCCGATGTGGGACTCAATCCCGGGTCTCTGGGATCATGACCTGAGCCGAAGGCAGTCGCTTAACCAACTGAGCCGCCCAGGCGCCCTGAATAGCCTCACTTTCATGACTCATTTTATTAGACATAATGGACAGTGACAAGGACCTGTTTCCTGTAAGGGTTTCGTGCTCTTCCCGCCCCTGTTGAGGGCTGATTCACTCAACACAGCCCCTGTCCCTAGTACCTATTCATCAGAGGCAACCTCAGCATCTGTTCACTCTTTTAAAAGCGCAGACACTCTCATCTGCTCACCATCTCTGATAACTTACTACCCCTGATGGGATTTGCTTTCTTCTAAGCACTGGGCACAACTGATAAGTTGTATCTTGTGTTTGTTCTCAGTTTTCCCCAACAGAATGCAAACTCTTTGCTGATGCTGTTGCTGAGGATGGAGACTCTGGCCTGTCCACTGCTGGATCATCAGTGCCTAGGATGTACTTTGCACACAGTGGACAGTTAGTACATACTCATTGAATAAATGAATACCAGCTAAACATTCCCCAGCTTCAGCTCCCTATGTCTGCTGGTCCAGGAGGACCAATGTTCTGCTAGCTATCTTTGGCTGCCTCTTATATGGATGTCCCCTCCCTCTGATGCAAGGTGATAGAGCCAATGCTCTGAGCGAATACTGCAGCGTTGCCTGGTCCTGGTCTCTTCTCGGCATGCCCTGACATCCTTTGTCCTTTCAGATTGTTGCAAGGTGTGGCTCATCTGTGTAAAGATCTAAATATCTAAACTGTGTAAAAACAGATTTTTCGGGGGGCGCCTGGGTGGGGCAGTTGGTTGAGGATCTGCCTTTGGCTCAGGTCATCCTGGATCAAGCCCTGAGAATGGCAACTCGTGCTCTCCCCCACCCTCTCTCAAATAAATAAAGAAAATATTTTTAAAAACAACAGGTTTTTGTTTTATCTATTTATCTTTTTTAAAGTGAGCTCTGTGCCCCACGTGGAGCTGGAACTCATGACCCCAAGATCAAGAGTTGCATGCTCTACCAACTGCACCAGCCAGGTGCCCCTATTTATGTTTTTTGATTTTTTTTAAATTTCTTAAACAATGAAAGTTCAAAATAGCTAAGAACACTCTAAAAGAGAAAAGTGGGGTAGGGGAGTTGTCCTAAATCCACATACCATGAAAGACTAATAAACTTGATCATAAAAAAAAAACCAGAAACCAAAAAACAAAAAACATTTTGCCTGACTGAAGAGACTGTAAGCCAAATCAAAAGGTAAATGGCAAACCAGATTCAAGAGTAAAGGACTGAGTTTGATACATAAGAGTTTGTGCAAATTATTACAACATAAAAAAACAACCTAAGAGAAAGTGGCCAAAGACTATGAACAGCCATTTGATACAAAAGACATACAGATGTTGCTAAAGAGAAATGCAAATTGATACTACCTGGACATATGATCCTTCGCTCATCAGATTGGTATAAATCCCAGAGTTTTGCCCACTGTGTTGACAGAGCTGTGGGGAAATAGGCACCTTCGTAGACACTGTACGCAGGACAGACTGGTGCAGCTGTAAAAAGCAGGTTTCGCAATATGTATAATGAAGTGCAAATGCGTGGGCCCTCTGGCCAAGTGAACCTACTTCTGAGAATCATATTTGTCTTTCGGACTTATTTTGCTTAATACTCTCTAGCTCCATCCATGTCATTTCCGAGGCAAGATTTCATTCTTTCTAATGGCTGAGTAGTATTCCATTATATATGTATTTCACATCTTCTTTATCTAGATACCCCTATTTATTTTATCTGAGAGAGAGAGGGCAAGCATGTGGGGGAGAGGGATAGAGGGAAAGAGAGAAGCAGACTCCATGCTGAGCCCCGATGTGGGGCTCGATCCCTGGACCCTGAGATCATGACCTGAACTGAAACTAAGAGCTGGCCTCTTAACCAGCTGTACCACACAGGGGCCCCTGTACCAGAGTTTCTAAAATGTTACCACGGTGCGGGGAAAGTGGGAAAAGGATACACCAGAGCTCTCTGTATTATTTTTTAACTGCATGTGAATCTATAACTATCTCAAAATAAAAATTTAAGGTTTTTCTTTTAAAAAAATTTTTTTAGCATCTCTGATAGTAATGATCAAGATTACCAGTTGCGGGGGGACACCTGGGTGGCTCAGTTGGTTAAGCATCTGCCTTCAGCTCAGGTCATGATCCCGGGGTCCTTCCTCTGTGGGGAGCCTGCTTCTCCCTCTGCCTGCCGCTTCCCCTGATTACTCTCCCTCTTTCTCTCTCTGACGACAAAAAGAAAAAAAAAAAATTACCAGTAGTGTTTAGGAGAGCGGAGTATGAACAGATGGGTGATGGGGGTGGGAAGAAAGGCTTTTTACTAGGTACCTTGTGTACTTTATGATTCTTCTGGTTTTTGTAAAAAAAAATGTAAAACAACTAGCCATACTTGCTCTCTTTCCACTCCCCTTTCTGACCACATTCCCCTAGACATGTTTCCAGGACAGCTGAGGTATAGTCACTTATTTTATCTCCGTAGCCTGCTGCTTCCTGGAAAGCCGGTCCTTGTAGTTCTGACGGGTTTCCAGGCTCACCTGAGCGGTGCATTTGAGCCAGTTTTAGTCTCTGCCCATTCGCTGGCACAGCACACTTTTTTCCTGGCTGGATTTTGGTTTCACAGTCATCTGGCAATGATCTGAGGACACTGTTGAAATTCTTAGGGTCGTTTTACCTGGGTTTAATTTTTTTTTTTTTCTGGATGTGTTCCAGAATCCTTTTTGGCATTTATTGAAATTTAGGTTTGGATTACATTAAACTTGTAAATAATATAAGAGAAAATGATCATCTTTGTAACATTTTTTCACTAGGAACATGAAGTCTTGCTATTTCTTTGTCTTCTTTTCCATATCTCAGTGATGTTATGTGGCTTTTAGTTTGCTTTTGATATGTCCATTAACAATTATACTCTTCATAGATACTTTATATTTTTGGCTGTCATGAACAGGGTATCTTTTAAAAGATATGTCATTTCTTGTAGGATTCAAAACAGGAATGCTATTGACTTGGGTTTTAACTTCTATATGACTTTGAATTAGTTTTTTTGGGGGGGGTAATAACTTTTTAAACCTATCTAGATATACAATCACATTGTCTACAAGTAATCATATAGTTTGTCTTCTTTTTGATATCAATAAACCTTTTTCTTTTTTTTATTTTAAAATTTTTTCTAGCCTAAACTAATAGACATTCGTAGAAGACATTTTGTGTGTCTGTCTTCTGTTCCATAATCTTTTAATACTCACTATATGAGGGTGTTTTTCCACCATCGATCTTATTGGCTTTGTACTATTCCTCTATGTGTGTGTCACCATATCACCAAGTGACAAGGATGGCAGTATCCCCACTTCGTCATGTGGTCAGGAGGGTCATAGGGGACCACTGATGAACGAGTCTTCCAGCCTTGAGCGAGGCCTTGGATGTGTGTGGCCTTGTGAGGTCCCTGCTCTGGTCCCGGCTGACTCTCTCATTCATTCCTTTTCATGCATCAACAGTAACCACTCACCTACCTCAGTGCTCGGGAG